>SNQJ01S0014583.1:74752-103879 GCA_010110895.2 Picea sitchensis
TCAAACAGGACTTGGCTTCTGTGGACCGTAAACAAACCCCTTGGCTTATTTTTACAGGGTAAGACAAACTGCAGTATTTTATATATTTTCAACATTGTTGGAAAAGTCTTTGCATCTAAAAGTCAGGTATTCTTTAAAAAAAAAACTAGATTTTAATCTTCATTTATCAAATTTAATGAGGAATTAAATGAGAAGCAAAACTTTTTGTTAATGTGTGAAAATATTTGCATCTGGAATTTGATTTTTGTAATTTTTTGATAAATCTGCATCTGGAATTTACTTATTTAATAAATTGAATTAACTCATTCTAACAATAATGAAATTTTACATTGAATTCCAACAGCCATCGGCCGATGTATTCTTCTGTAGAAGATGGTATTTTAGGAATCATCTTACCGAGCGTAGACGCTGACTTTGCTCCAGCCATTGAACCACTTCTCTTGAATTACCAGGTAAAATCAAAGACATTTCTTTAAACCGAATGACATACTTTGAAGAAAAACCTAAATGTGTGACTTTGAATTCTTGCAGGTCGACTTGGTGTTATGGGGCCATGTTCACAACTATGAGCGTACCTGTGCTCTGTTTCAGAAAACCTGCAAATCGCTTCCTACAAAAGACGCGGACGGTGTAGATACTTACAACAGTGCAAATTACAGCGCACCAGTCCACGCAGTGATAGGGATGGCAGGATTTTCTCTTGATAAATTTGTAGACAAAGTGAGTAATYGAAATGAAACCCAACCATAGAAATGCAAATAACAATACTGATGTGATATCTGATTAATATATATTAATGCAGCCTGATAGCTGGAGTTTGGTTCGTATGTCTGAGTATGGATATGCTAGGGTTCATGCAACGACCCAGCTACTATTGTTTGAGGTAAATCATGATCTGTTCACCCCTCGGCCTTTGAATCCTTATTTTTAAGATTCACCACTTATTCTAAACCTCCTCCACTATTTGCAGTTCGTAAGTTCCAATACGCGGGAGGTGAAAGATAGCTTCCAGATGACCAGATAACCATCCGTGGAGAGAATTCGTTGAATTGTGCTCTTGGGAGGTTGTTAAAGAGTAACTTCACCTAATCTCAATTGTAGATAATCATCCAGGGAGAGAATTCGTTGAATTGTGCTTTGGGATCTTCGGAGTTTGTTAAAGAGTTCGCCTGATCTCAATTCAGTGCCAAAGAATTCTCTTAATTCAATTATGGTAGGGGAGCTTGTTATTAACTCTAAAGCATTTTTTTTAATTTTAATATCATATATTAAGGTTGTTGTTATTGACTATCCCAGCCACTTAAACCCGTGGCTGATGAACGCCCAAAGGCGATGCCAAAACGTCTTTCGCCATTGTGCGGCCAAAACGCTGTCTATGTGTAGTTTGTCATACTCTACCTATAAGTCAGGTTAATAAATAATTTGTGTTTGTTTTAATGATTAAAGGATGCATAATGACATGTGGAAGGGTTATAATATTAAATTTTGATTAACATTTCTAATAATATTCTTGTATCAATAAATTTTACAGTAACATTATATATTTTTAATTAAAAGACTAATTAAAATTTAAGAGGAATTAAAAATAATTAAAAATGATTTAATTGATATTACAGTATATTAATTTTTTTTTGTCAACTATCATCTCATTTTAATTGTAAAATGGTTAAATAATTATATATATTTTTTCTTTAAATAAAAATTTAAATTAATCATAAATATCTAAAATATAATTAATTTATATATTTATTAGAAGATTGACAAGTTAGAAGATTGCTTGGAAAAGGTAGATTATGTCTGATCCTATTCTCATTAGTATAGTCATTAATATTCTTCTTTATGTTGATAATATTGTTCTTATGGCAAGGAGTCTCCATGATCTTGAAAACCAACTAAGAATCCTTAAGGATTTTTGCTCTAATATGGGTATGATTGTTAATACTGATAAGACTAAGGTCATGATTATTAACTCCAATAAGATCACTTATGATACCTTCCTATATGACAACAACACTTGGAGGAAGTGACTTCATACAAATATCTTGGAATTGATATTCACCACAAACTCAACTAGAATTATAGCATTGAGAAAAGGATTATTGGGGGATGGAAAGCTTATTATGGACTTGAAAACAATTGTAAATACCTTTGGAGTTGGGAAAAGAAGAAACTCCTCTTTCACACTCTTGTTACACATGTGAGAAAAATATTATTGAGGTATGGAAAGCTTATTATAGACTTGAAAACAATTGTAAATCAACTGATATTTGGAGTTGGGAAAAGAAGAAACTCCTCTTTGAGACTCTTGTTACACATGTTATTCTTTATGGATGTCTCTAATCTCAAAATTAAAGGAAATATGCCCTATCCCATCCTCCTCTTAGAAACAAGTCTCTCCGCCATTGAAAGCATGGCTATGACTAGATACCTAACGTATAAGAACAAGTTAAACAACATGGAAAACAAGAGGCTTCCTAAAATTGCTTCAAAATCAAGTAGTAACCACCATGGACTCAAGTGAGGATGGCATAAAGATGCCCACTCTTAGCTAAACTATTAGGGAATCATGGAAAACATCAATTTGAAGAATAAATACACTATTAAAAATATCATCAAATCAAAATTTAAGGAGAAAATGTGGTGTGATAAATAGTTAGAGGAAAAAAGAAAATTAATGTATTATAAGGATGTAACCAACCCTAATCAAGAAAATCAAAATTATCTATGTGTTTCGACAAGTGTAAAGAAAAAAATAAACATTGCTAAGATAAGAACAAATTCTCATGAGCTCCATAGTGAAATTGGGGGTTGGTCAATTCCTAAAAATCTCTGGGATGAAAGAGTGTGTCACCTTTGTGACACTAAGAAGGTTGAAGATGAAAAGCACTTTCTCTTAGATTGTCCAGCCTATAAACAGATTAGATCTCATTTTCAAAATATTTGTCACACTACCAACCTTCCTAACCTCTTAACTCAACAAAACTATGGTGATCTTAGAAAGTTTCCAATAAACCAATTAAATCTTAATGAACATTAATCATCATTATCACCATAATATTAATATTAATATTATGTATTATAAATTTTCAAAACAATATTAAAAAGTTAAAAATAAAATTTCTAAAACAATTTGCTTATAATTTACACGTACTCAACCTAATCTCAATCACTCAACTTAATCCACTAACATATTCAACACTTCTCAATAAATGAAAATTATCAATGATTGTATTAAACTCATCCACTAACATATTGTATTAAACTTTTAATTAACCATCGTGACATATTCAAATATATTCAACCCTTCAAGCTAAATAAATATTATTATTATTTATATTGAGCTTCAATTTAAAAGTTTAAATTGATTTGATTCTTTATGAAATGTTCTAAATAGTTTCCAAGTTTAAATTGATTTGATTCTCATGAAATGTTCTAAATATTAAATTTTGAATTATTTCAGTTTATTATTTATAAAAATTTTTTTATTTAAAAAAAAAAACTTTGTTATATATATATATATATATATATATATATATATATATATATATATATATATATATATATATAATTTTAATATGCTTTTGATTTGTAAATATTATTACAAGTGAATGAATTAAGTTTATAATAATTTTCTATTTTCTTTAAATTTTAAGTTAAAATGTAATTTTTTCCATAAATTTTAAAAGTTTATTTCATGAAATTGATACAACCACTTATTTTATTAAATTCATTTAAATCTCACTTTGTATTTTATTTTATTTTTAAGGGAGGGTCTTATTTTTTCAGATGTGCAAGTCTTCACTTACGTTATTGGAAGGACAACCTTAACCTAGAGAAAGAAGATTGTTCATATGTTCATGTCTAAGTTTGACTTTATTCGCTCCCCTAAAAATACTAGGAGGAAGAAATAATAGTTGGAATTGTAAACACCCTAGGAACCTTTGTCAAAACCTCAGAAGCCACAAGACAGGGGCGCTACACTGCTTATGCTAGAATCTGCATTTTCATGAATGTTTCTATCCCTATTCCAGACTTAATTCACCTCTATTTCCAAGATGTTGAATGGATTCAAAATTTAGAATATGAATTCATTCATTTCCCTTGGTGTCGTTGTCATGAGCATGGACACCTATATAGAGACTACCCCCTTCTGAATCCACCCAAAATGACCAAAGATAACCCCAACATCGATGATGAAGGCTTCACCAAAATCCCAACCCGTCGAAGACACAACAAAAATAAATTACCCCAGAACCCTACTGACCAAAATAAAATTCTCACTTACAGGAACATTTTCGACCCTATCATATCTTTACCTGCAGACACTGACACTTTGATCGCGGAGTCCTCTGGCCCTAGCCTTCCCAAAACCCGTAAACTTGAGAATTATCCACCCTCTGACGAGCCAAAAAAACCCAAAACTACTCAAGCTTATCCAGAAATGCCTCCTTTAGAAGACGCCCCACTATGTTTCCCCCCTGAGGAGAGTTATGACCCAGATGCAGAAGAGTTGCAACTAGACAAGAATAAACCTACAAGGCATTATGGATGCATTTCGTAAGCAAGACATGAAATCTATCCCCCCCAAAGCATATCCGCTTAGTTCACAAAGCGCTCCACAAATGTCTTCGGGACTCTCTAGACCTATCAGGAGCCACTCCTTCTAATCCCAATTTCGGCATCCAACCCAATAATCTCAAAGAAAAAAAAAACTCAGAAAGAAGACAAGAGAAGAGGTAGGAAATCCAACCTTCAATTACTTCAGGAAATCAAGGATATCTTGGTGAACTCAGGGAAGAATGCTCTAATAACGGACACTTTCTAACCCTCCCAAATTTTTCAATGAAAATGGTCTCTTGGAACATTAGGGGCCTTAACAATAAGAGGAAACAAATGCTCTTACGAAACAAGATTAATAAAGAATCACCAGATATTTTGTTTTTGTAGGAAACTAAATGTTCAAGGGCTATGCTTCAAGCCATCTTATCCAAGATATGGAAAGATGGTTGGTCCATGGAAATCGAATCCACAAAAACCGCGAGAGGAACAATGATCCTTTGGAATCAAGATAATATCCTCATGAAAAACGTTTTTTGCATGAAACACATTATCTTAGTGGAATTCCACCTGTTAGGGGAAGAGACCACAGGATTCATCACCAATGTGTATGGACCCCAGCAGTCTGTGGAGAAGCTAAATTTTCTCACGAAACTCCAGAATGTCACCTCTATAATACACCCTCACCTCTGGCTCCTAGGGGTATATTTCAATCTCATCAAGGCTCTGGAGGAAAATACATGAGGGCTTTGACAGTGAGATACAAATCACCTAGCCTTAAAATATTTTATTCAAGAATAACATATGATTGACCTAGAAACTACCAATGGCACTTTCACTTGGAACAATCATAGAGGAGGTTCCCAAAAAGTGGATACTAAGCTAGACAGATTCCTAATCTCATAATATATTATTCTTACAAGTATGCACATGGAAGCCACCATCCTCCCTGCTACAAGATCGTATCATTGGCCCATATGCCTCTCCTTAGATACTCCCAACAAACCCAGAATTAAACCCTTCCGATTTGAGAATTTCTGGTTTTCGAACCCAGACTTCCTTCCTAACGTACAACTCTCGTGGGAGGAGTCTAATCATATCAAAGGATCCATGATGTTTCACTTCCAACAAGACCTCAATATTCTCAAGAACAAGATTAAAATCTAGAATAAGAATTTTTTTGGAAACATTTTTTAATCTCTCAAACTCTTAAATTATCAAATGGAAATTGTGCAACATCAAATCATCCTTCAAGGAAGGTCTCCAGAGTTGACTCATCAGGAAAAGATCATGGAATACCAAATAGAGGAAAGAAAGAAATAGGAAGAAATTATCTGAAAGCAAAAATCAAGAATTCAGTGGCTGAAGAAACGTGACCGTAATTCCAAATCCTTCCATCGATCAATGATTCAATGTCACCACTCCAACTATATCTCTCATATGATCTCAAGTCAAGGTAATAAAATCACCTCTCATGCTAACATGGAGCAAGAAATCATTTCTTTTTTTTTCAGAATCTCCTTACCAAGCCTCAACCTGATCGGACAACAACCATCACCAAAATAACGCAAAATATCCCCTGTCTCATCTCTAAAGATCAAAATTCCCTCCTTCTCAGGACCATCTCTTTGAAGGAGGTGGAGGAAGAAAACCTCAAATTAGCCATAGGAAAATCCCCTCATCCTGATGGATTCACCTCTCATTTTTCCCACCATTGTTGGTCAATCATAAAATGGGATGTCCCTGAGATAGTTTAGGAATCTCAGATATTTTTTTGGGTTCTCTAGGCGTTAAATGCAACTTTCCTTACACTCATTCCTAAAGAAGATAAATTGGTTTAACCTAACAAGTTATGCTCCATTTCCCTTTGAAATTTCATATATAAGATCATCTCTAAAGTTATTACACTTCGCCTCAAACCCCTCTTACCTAAGTTAATTTCCCATGAGCAGTTTGGTTATGTTGAAGGGACAAAAATCCTAGATAGAATTCTCCTATCCCATGAAGTTTCTCACTCTCTGAAAGTCTCCAAAACTTTGGGAATGCTCATTAAGTTGGACGTGTACAAATACTTTGATAAGTTAAGCTGGCAATTCATCAAAGTAATTCTTATCGCCTTTGGCTTTCATCATAATCTGGTCAAATGGATCATGGGTCTCATTTCCTATTCTTTCTTCTCCAGAATCTTGATCAATGGCTCCACGTGTCAATGCTTTCATCCCTCCCATGGAATCAAACAATTTGACCCTCTTTATCCTTTTCTCTTCATCCTTATGGCAGAGGGCCTTGATAGAAGCCTTTGGGTTGCAGTTGGCAATCACCAAATTCGAGGTCTTTCTCTCCACAATTCTTCGAACCCCTTAACACACAAATAGTTCGTGGATGACACATTATTAATGGTCACACCCTATGCTTGTGAATCTTGTGCCTTAAATAAATTCCTTGATAACTTTATGGAATCCTATGGCACCTCCATCAACCATCTCAAATCCCATATCTTCGTTTTTAACACTCTTCTCTCTGTTCAATTCCACATCAATTGTATTCTTAGTTATTTAAGAATATCCCTTATGGACAAATATCTACGGGTCCCCTTGCTCACTTAATGTGCCTACAATTGTTCCTGGTAAGACCTCCTCTCTTGGCTCAATAAAAATCTTTCAAACTAGAATTTCATATCCCTTAACATTGCATGTCGTTTAGTACTCCTCAAATCTATTTTGCAAGCAATCAATTTATATCTCGTCTCAGATCTGGCAGCCCCAAAAAGAATCCTCAAAGATGTTAAAAATATTCACGGGGACTTCCTTTGGAACATTGCCCAATCCTCCAAAAAATGGGCTTTGGTAGCTTGGAATACCATATGTCTTCCCAAATCCAATGGAGGATTAGGCATCAAAGATCCATAACTTCTCAACAAAACTATGGGAGATAAAACTTGGTGGAGATTGCTTCAACACAAAGATGAACCATGGATTCAATTGTGGAATAAGAAATATGCAACTCAAGTAGATGGCCTCGATCTCATCATAATGATAAACTCTTCTGCAGGCTCCCTCATCTGGAACTCATCTTGGAAAAATAGATGGCTAATTCATAAACATAGCTTCTGGGAAATATGTAATGGTTATTCGACCCTATTTTTGGAATATGTGTGGCAACATATTCCATCCTTCAGGCTTACCAACATATCACCCCCCTAAAACATACTCTCCAAGCTATGTTGTGGCAACATGTTAAGAACTACTAGGACACAAATTCTGATTATCTAGATTGGCATATTTGGCACATTTTCCATGACCATATCCCCTTCGAGCTAAGATCTCAGCGTCAATACCTTTTATAGTTTCTATCTCAGAGGAAAATAAAATTTTCCACTCTTCCTGACAGACTAATATGGGGATATCAACCAACTGGCACCTTCACTATCAAGGAAGCCTATTATCTTGTTTCTCACCAGTCCACCCTTCTTGAGGAGGAAATTTGGAAGAAAATTTTGGGCAACAAACACTAGTAAAAAATTGCTACCTTCTTCTGGAAAATAGCACATAGAAATATTCTCACTTGGGATCACCTTTGCAAAAGAGGCTTTATTATTCCTGGGTTTTGCGTTCTTTTCTCTAAGCATGAAGAAACTTTGGAACACCTCCTCAAATCCTTCCCCTTCAACAACTCTCTTTGGGACCAAGGGGTTTTGGCTTTCAGGAAATCTGACCATTATTGTATGGATTTTGATCCCTGTGGGAGCTAAGCTCCCTTAGGTTCTTCCTATACCTAAGACAAAAATAGAGACATAAAATAAGGATGCTCCTAAATCTGATAGTAAATCATAATAAACAATTATACCAATTCTCTATCAATGAATACATTAACTTAGATGAACAATTAAATAGAGGGAAACATCCAACATGTATTCTATTAATCAAATAAGCAATATCACAACTTACGGATGTAGACTGAATATATAACCTCCTTCCAAGCTCCTTGCCCAAGACTTGCAATAAAATCACCAAAGTAACCTTGCAAGCTCTTTCTTTCTCTCTTTCCCATGGGAAATGGCTTGGTTCTTACAGGGATTTAGGGATAAGGCCATATATTTATTAGGATAAGATTCTTGGGATCATTATGGAAGCCTTCTCGAGACTAAACCCCAAGAAATCAGTGGGAAGTCTCATCCATCAAAACTAAATAAAAAAATAGGAGCTTCTAGTCTTGGTCTCTCCCTAGACACATAGACAGAGAAACTGGTTGCTTCTTGGCAGGCCAAAAGGAGTGACCAACCCTTTTGGTTGCACCCTTAGTGAAGGAAAAGGGAGACTAGGTGGGAATTTTGTTGGAAACTCGGGGAAAAAGTGGTAGGTTTTAAGTGTTAAAATGAGGGGTTTCTAGGGGATAATGACCTAGTGATTAGGTGATATTTAGGTGATAATAACCTAATTATTAAGTGGAAAATAACTCTATAACATATTCCCCCTAAAGTCTGAGGTCAGAAGAGGTTTGTGATGGTTGAAACACTTTATAAATCAAGTTGTAGAGATTTGGGAAAAGAAGCTTGGAGAAGAGCATCGCCAGTCCTATAGAAAAAGATCCCTAAGGCGGGCATACCCATGCTCGGTATGAAAGACAAGAGCATATCCACCATAAATACACTGCGGATCCATGCATGACACAAGTGATGGGATGATGACCACAACAGAATACACCATGGATCCATGCATGATGCAAGTGAAATCATAGCCACGACCAAGTACAAATGTGGATCTATGTCACATCATACAAATCATTGAGATGACTCAATAATCGAGCAATCTGTGAAGTGCTCATAAATATTCTCCATCGCAACTTGGGAAAGAATAACATCTAACAAGAGTGTGATCTTATCCCAAGATCTTTGTTCTTAATCCAAATGGTATGAATCTACAACATGCGAATAAATGAGATGAATTCGAGCATGGTAGAAACCATCTGATCATTGGTGATTAATGTATACCGTTAACAGGCGCGAGGGAATCCATCGATGACGAATATGGAACCCAAGATATTGAGTACAATATACAAAGTGTGAATAAAGGAGTTGATTTCGAAAACTCGTAGATTCATTCGACATGATCCAATGATGTAAACCCATTGTTGAAATGAAAGGAGACCTGCCACTGATGTCTGTAAGTCCCATGGTATTGATGGGTTTCTAGATTTCAATCCTGGATGATGAGTTGTAGTCAACAGGGTGAAATCCATCGAAGGAGGGCCTTGATGTATCCCCCATCAGTCGACACGAAACAGGTAAAGACAGATGGTGTGAAAATCATAATAATGGAGCACAACTGAAACAGGGATGACTAGGAGAGGGGTAAAAAAGGACTGTAGGTGTCTAATGCAGAGAAAATTCCCTTGAAAAAGTACACACGATAAATGGCTTGACTCGGTAGCATTAATTCAGATGAATACCAAAATAACTGGTCATGGACCGATGAGTGGAATGTGAGACAATGATGGGAATGGTGGTCAATGAGAGAGAATGGATGACCTGAATATTGTATGTTATGATAGAATAGGTGCCTTGTTCAAGGGCGAGTCAACGTAGTGAAAATTTCCAAATAATGAAGATAATGAGACAGAAAAACCATCTAAAAACTCCCCACCATGATTGGTGAGTACCTCCTTCTAGTTTGACGAGCTGGAGGAGGATAAAACATGCTCGATATAGCCCATATAATGATGAGTCCCTTGACATATTATTAACTAACTTGAGGAAGGAGGGCTTCAGTCCCATGTGTGGATACTTTGATGTAAATTTTAACGAGTCCAAGGAAGGTAAAATCGATGGCCTTTTCCTGTTTAGAAATTCTAAAAAGGTCGTAAAGAAAACTTTGTAAGGAACTTTTTCATAAAATTAGTCTCCAGGGTCTGAAAAAAGTATAAAATAATACCTAGGAGGACTCTCCTAACCATAAGGGATAGGGTGTTCCTTTTTCATAAATAGTCTGATGAGACCGAAAAAGAGATAAACTATCGCTCAATAGAGGTGCTTTCTAATTCAATTTAACGAACGTGAAAGACAACAATATATATCAGCAATCTTTTCATTTTTTAAAGAGTTCAAAAATAACTTAAAGATTCCTCCATGATGAGGTCATTTTTCATAAATAGTCCATATGTCCTGAAAAGGGGTAAATGTATACCAGGTGGACGTCTTTTAAAATCCATGAAACGAGTGTGAAAAGACAAGCATACTCGACGATCTTTTTCTCTTTTAAGGAATCTAAAAAGATATTAAAGAAGACTCTGTAGAATGGTTCCATAGTTTATATTGATAGTGTTCCTAATAAAAATGGATTAGTATGTGGTTCCAAGAGAAAGAAAAAAGATAAATGTCCAAAAAATGAAGAAAAGGAGCTAGTTCTAGTGTGAAAAGGGTTAAAATGAAGCCACATATGGACTAAAAAAGAGATTTTTTACCTCATTTGGACTATTTACCTTTGTGAAAACTTGGAGAGCCCTTTTCTTTCCAAAATTTGGAGTGGTGATTGTAGAGCTTGGAGCCACAGATCGTGCAACATTCAGTTACCAGGTAAGAGGTCGGATCCCAACTTAGAAAACCCATGTTTTATTTTTTCATTTCATTTATTTTATGGTTGTGGCAAGCCATAAAGTTTTTGAGAGTGCATAGTCGTGACTGGGTTTCTTGTGGGGGGCGAATGAACATTTTGTTCACTCTGTGTTGTGCAGGAATGTGTGACCGGTCGCTCTCATGATTAATTTGAGAAGTGACTGACCAAAATGGTCACAACCAGTCGCTCTGTCGACCAAGAAATATGGGCATGAGTGGTCGTTCTGTCCACCAAAGAGGGGTGTGACTGAGTGGACTTTTTCCATTTTTGTAAATTTTTTCATGAATTTGTTGTGGTGATTGGGTTCTAACAAGATTTTTTGATGTCTTTGGCAGGCGTGGGCACAATGTTGGAGTGGAGAGAACATGAACATGAATTGAATGACAATATCACTATGGATGATCCTCCCACTCTTGATGCTTTGCGGAAATGTGGGTTGTTGAAACTTTTCCTATGTCAAAACATGCGAACCCAACCTGCTATGCTACAAACTTTGGTTAATATGTGGGATATGGACAGGAAACACTTCGTTGTATGAGATCAGATATTGACATTCGAAATGGAAAATATGTACTTCCTGACGAGATTGTCTCATCGTGGTGCTACAATGGTTCTGGTGGGCGGAAAAAGAGGAGGCACAAAGAAGGTAGATGATTATGTGGCGCATTATTTTCACCCAGGGATGTAGAAGAGTAGAAATAAGCTTCCAATTGGTTAGGTGATGGACCTTACCTTATGCACTATCTTGTTCACCATTACATGGGTGAAAGGTAGTACGGGGCCTCACTTGGCTTCGAGGAGCTAGGTGGATTATGTAGTAATGAGTTTATCTCCCACGTTGTACAATTGGTGTGCAACCGTTCTGGAAAATATGTAGGAGCAATTGACCAAATGCAGTTTGGGATGACAGAAACAATTTTTTTATGGATCCATATTGTTATATTTCTTATTTGAGTGGGTGTCAAAATCATTTCCATGGGATGTAGTTCCAGACATTGGGTTTAGGGATCCGACGTTGAAAAAATGGACAAACATGTTGTCCTAACTTAGGGGGGACCACAGTTTCAGTTTGATGCGAATTTTTTTTTATAGTGGGATCGACAGATAGTGGCGGTACATGATTACATGTATCATGAAATTGACTATTGTGATGATACGAATATGGTTCTCCCCGAGGGGGAAAGTTTTAGCAATGATTTTGGTAAGAAAGATAAATTTACAGTGTTTTTTTTATTTTGTTATATATAAAAACAATTGTATGTAACATAACAAATGATTTTTTGATGTGTATATTATGCACCTGTACATATAGTGGGTATGCATTCGTTGAATAGGCGAGGCAAGCAGTTGGGTGTTGGCAAAGAACAACACGATAGAGGAGATGATGCAGAGCTATTAGAAGATCTCGAGGAAAATCTTGAGTGCTTGACTGTTGGCATTCCAGTGTCACACATGGATGATAGACCTCTGCATATGTAAAGGAATGTAGTGGGTGTGGGGAACTAGTTCAGGCACCTTCCGTGGAAGGTTTCCAGAGTAGTGATTTTCTATAATGACCATAGGGCTCGTCATGATGACTAGTGCTCTTTATTTTTATGTACTTTGATGCATATTTGTTTTGCAGATGTATGGGTGGATAGCCCAATTTTGTTATGTTATACTGGTTTTGGATGTTTTTGGACACACTTTTATATATATATGGACACATGGCTTTGTTATTTCTTCTTATCTATATGTGATGAATGATGTTTATAATGGTTTATACAATGAATGTTGAATGTTATGCTTTTTAATGAAGTAGATGCCAATTCAAAACGAAATTTGCTAATGAGTCAGTTAAAGAATTGAATTGTCTTGGTATATGTTCATAAGCGATAAAATGAAATAATCATTCCAAGATTCATACCCTTAAATAATTCTGAAAAAGGATAGGATTTCGAATAGAATAAGTCGAGTTTAGGTGTAAAATGACGAGCTCGGAAATTAGGCATACTATCAAGTGGCGTATGCCCAAAGCAAATGCTTTGGTCATAAGTTCAATAACGACACTATATTCTGCAACATTGTTTGTTGCAGGGTCAAGATAGATGCCCCTAGAGCTGACTATATCATTGGTGGGTGAGATGATTACCCAAGCAACAAAAGCGATATTCCAGTAGGTGTGACTAGCTCCATCTACATATCCAAAATAGGGTGATGGAAATGACAACATCTACAACTCAAGCATTAAGAAGGATAAGAAGTTTGACAAAGACTGTCACACAAAGGGAAAACAAAATAAACCATAGAACATTATAATACATATAGTACAAAAGGACTAGATAGCGCAAGGCTTATGCATAATACTTTTTCAAGTAGAGCCCATTGTGGGGCTCCAATAATGGGTTGCCTTGATAGTATGCTAGTTCATAGGATCCTTTTTAAGAACTCGTGTAATGATGTAGGGGCCATGCCATAAGGGTTCGAAATTTCCTGTGCCTAACTTTTCATGGTCTTAGTCATAGACCAAAACTAAATCACCTTCTGAGAAGGTTCGAGGGCATAATTTTTTATCGTATTGGTGTTTGACGTGCTTTTGATGAGACTCATTGGCCATGATGTCTTTGTGATGTCGCTCATCAAGGCGAGATAAATATAGGAGTCTTTCCTCTTTAACGAAATTGTCAGGTAGGAGTTTGAAAACTAGCTTGAGGGACGAAATTTCTCATTCAATGGGTAAAACGACCTCCAAACCATGGACGAGTTGGAAAAGGGTAAAGTTGGTGGCATTTTTTGGCAAAGTTATGATATGCCCATAAGGCCGAGAATAACATTAAATTCCAATTGGTTTTATGTTTTCCAATCTTTCTATGGAGCATTGTTTTGAGTACCTTATTAATGGACTCAACTTGACCATTTGCTTGAGGGTAATAGGGAGATGAGTGTTCCTGGTCAAAGTGCAACAGAGTAGATAATTTTTTCATCATGCTATTGAAATTTTTTTATCCATGGTCGGTAACGATGGATTTAGGCACATTGAAATGTGTGATGATATGATTGAATACGAATAAGGAGGAAGTCTTTGCACCATTAGAATAGGTAGGCATGGCTTCTACCCACTTTGTGAAATAATCAATGGCCATAATAATGTAATTATGACCGGTGTCAGAAGGAGGTTTACAAGTGGTGAAATCAATTCCCCATTTAGAAAATGGGCCAAATGCAACAAATGTATGTAAAGGAACGGGGTGAGCGCACATTTTCTTAGAAAATATTTGACAGGGATGGAATTTTTGTACCGTATTAATGCAATCTTTAAAAAGTGTGGGCCAAAAATAACCCACGCATAAAATTTTATGGGTAGTGGATAACCTAGACAAATGGCCACCACATGCTCTAGAGTGGCAGTCATTTAGGATTCATTCGGATTCATAATGGATGACACACCGGTGTAATACCATATCTACTCCATGACCGTAAAGGGTATCACCGAAAATGAGGTAGTTTCGGCATTGGTGGCGTATATGACGATGGTCATCTTTAGATAGATTGGGCCGAAAGCGTTGGGTTTGGAGATAAATCAATATGTCTCCATACCAAGGATCATATGAGTCGATGAGAAACAAGGATTCGTTAGGAAACAAATATTGTACCACATATTCATCAAAGGCTCGGGAAAAATCGGTCATTAATTCTGCAAAAATCAAGGAGCTTTTGGATTTAGGGTGGAGAATTCAAGATCAAATTCTTGTAATAGGAAAATCCATTTAGAGTATCTTCCCCCAATATCTAGCATGATAAAATATATTGCATTTGGTTTGCATCATAGACAATAGTGGTGGTTTGGGAAAGAATATAATGTTGAAATCATTAGATAGTGTATACAGTTGTCAGCGCAAACTTCTCAACATAGGGATATCAAATCTCGAAACCAATCGAGCCCTTACTATAACATGTTCATTGTGTTGATCCTTAGTCTGGACTAATACCATTCCAATGATGGTACTGGAAGTTTCCAGGTATAGGATGAAATCTTTATTGTAATTTGGGGGTTTAAGTAACGACGTATATGTAATAACCTGCTTCAAACGATCGAAAGATCATTGGGCCTGTTCGTCCCAAATAAAATGTACACCCATTTTTCAATAATCTCATGAAACCTTTGGTGATTTTTTCATAATTGGAAACGAAATGTCTAAGGAATTTTTCTTTCCCTTGCAAACCTTGAAGTTGGATTACGGATTTGGGAGGGGGAAAGTCAATGATTTCCTCAACTTTAAGGGGATCAACTCTGATCCCATACCTAGATATAATGAAGCCAAGTAAATTACTAGAATCCACAAAAAAATGCATTTGTGTGGATTTAAGCGAATGTTGTAATATCGACAACGTACAAATATTTGGCGTAGGTGATCTACGTGATCAGACCTCTTAGGGGACCGAGAAGGAAGATCATCTAGGTAAGGTTGTACGATATGTTTAATGTCATGGAAGGCATAATACATGGCCCATTGGAATGTTGCACCATCGTTCTTAAGACCAAATGGTAACTTTCTATATGCAAAATTTCCCCATGGGAAGATAAATGTGGTTTTGTGTTGGTCCTTTGGAGTAATTTTGATTTGATTATAGCCGGAGAAGTCATCCATAAATGATAAGACTTCACATTTGACACAATCATTGATGATTTGATCGACGAAAGGAGTAGGTAAATTTTCTTTAGGATAGGCCTTGTTGAGGTTCCTATAATCAACACATACTCGGATGGTGCCCTACTTTTTGTTAGCTGGTACAATGTTGGACACCCATTCAGTTAGGGGCATGGGGTAAATAAAACCAGCATTCAATAATTTTTGGACTTCTTCCTTAATTGTTGTATCTTTCCTTGGATGAACTGGGTGGAGTCATTGTCAAACTAGATGGGCTCTAGGGTAAGTCTTAATTTCATGGACAAAAATTTGTGGGTCGATTCCTGGCATCTCTTCATAGGACCAGGAGAATATGTCAAGAAATTCTTTGAATAGGGTAGTATAAGTTTTGATTTATTCAGGGGAACAATATGAACCTATATCGATGTTTTCCACAACCCCAGGTTTAACTGAAATATCAATGGAAATAGTTTTGGAAATGTTTCCCAAATTTCCTTCAGACAAAATAGGATATGATGTGGAAGGTAAATGGGATGGATATTGAATATCAGTTGAAGTGAGGGTTTGCATTTGGGTTTCTTTGTTCTCTCCAAAGGGAAATAAGGATGATCGATGATGAGAATCCTCCCAAGGTTTATCTTGAAAATTCATGACTTCCATAATGGATTCGTCTGAAGGAAGGACGATGTTGAGAAATTCATGGGACGTTGAAGTATGGGTATCCCAATAGGGAGGGGAAAATTGATCTATTTCCTCATCCAGTAGGAGACTAGAATGAGAATCATAAGATTCTCCTATTGATTGTATCACATAATATGCCAACTCGATTGGAGAGAGTGGCATGGTGTCTCCATAAGATTCTATATTGGATGGGTGAGGGATTACCCAGGGGTCATTGTAACCGAGGGGTGTATCGGTAACCGCGGATATAATACTAATGGAGACTGTTGGGGTGATTTCTAGTGGGGGAAGGGGAAAATTCCCCATTAAGGAGGGGTAAAAACCTACCCCGATGCTTTCGCATCCCAAAGAAGATTCTCCTATAAAAGGGAAATCTATGTTAAGATTGATTCACACATCTGGTGTAAAAAATTCTAGTTGGTCTACCATGACAATTTTCCCTTGATGGGGAAATTTAACAAGTCAAAATACACTAGACGCAATAGCCTTCATGGCGTAAAGCCAAATGTTACAACAATTTTTTCCTCACTCCATGCAACTTTCTTAGATGGTCTTCCATTTCCCTATAGAGACTTGGAGTTCCTTTTTTTGTGCCTACCAGAGCCAAAAAAGCATATATTTCTACATATGCGTGCCCTATCAGTTATACAAGAGGCATATACACAGGTTTCTCCACTACAAACCGTGTACATTGGGTTTAGTGCTCAAAATTAAAAATTATATTGGGTTTCCATGCCATGTCACGAGATCCATGATCCTTGACCTTCCATATACTGGAAACGCTCTGACTTGGCCCTTCAATTCCATTTTAAGGCTATAAATTGAGCCATATCCAAGCCTTGAAGGATTCAACAATTCAACTTTGAGAGAAAACACACTCTGGAGAAATTTCACTTCATATTGAGTCTGCATCCCTTTGTCCTTGAAAGTCTGAACTTCTTGTTCACCCCCCAAGCTCTTCCTTCTTTGTGACGAAGAACCTCATTGACTCCTTTATATGAGCTTGCCTTTGGTGGAGGATTGAAGTGGTGGAGGCCCGTCTAGAGGGACTTACTTTCTCAGTTCCAATATGTTTCATTACAGAAGTTTGTCACCTATGTACTTTTGTTGATTATTTTAATAGAAATACTCTTTTCTCGTCCAATTGATATCTTGTAAATATTTGAATTATTATTCCATGAGCGAATTGGTCATGTATGTTAATGGATTATGATAGTATATATGATAACATTATATATTATCACCATATGCTTGTGTATCTTGGTGTTGGCCCTCGACCAAGTTTTGAGGAATACTTGGTCATAGTTGACCATTTGGTACTTCGACTGCCTGTCGAAGATAGAGTGCATGGCGAAGTGGAGATCAAGGGATCTCGCCACCTTTTGTGGAACATTTTTGGGTTTTTTGGGAATATTGTAACAGGAAATGGATGCCGACCCTTGTTTAGGCCTTTTTCTATGTATAAATAGAGGTCTAGGCCAAGTAAGAAAGGAGGCCCTATATAGTTGATGTCTTAGTGCATAAGTTGGATCTATATGATCAGAAGTCTATGTGAATGTAAGAGCTTTGTGCATGCTGTAATAAGTGATGAGTGCACAGAGTGTAAGAAGGCTTAGTGCTTGGATCTACCCAGGGAAAGAGGATCTAGCGAGCTGCACAGATCTCTTGTCCTATGCAGGGTAGGATCTTGAAGGCTTAGTGTTGTAACTACTTGACCAAAGCTAATAAAGAAGAAGAAGACTTTGTGGATGTAGCCCCAGGGTGGGGGTTAACCATAGTAACTCTGTGTATTGTGTTGATGTGTTTGTCTCTCTCTTCCTAAGTGCTCTGATATGTTTAGATAGATCTATTGATGCTTTGTGATTATGAGATATGAATAGATGATAGATATGATACATAAGATGCTAAGTGCTTAATATATTGAGTATAACTTGTTTATCATTGCTAAGTGATAGATCTGAGTAATTATTGCGATGCTTTGTGCTTTCTGCGAAGTGTACTAATGAATTTATGTTGGGAAATAACTGATGCTAAGTGTGTTGTAAGCAATATAATCACAGATCTGTGTCCTAGCTAAGGTTACAGACACCTGAGTCCTGCAACCACCCCTGCCTCTACCTCAGGTGAGACTTCATCTACTTCATAGGTGTTTCCAAAAGGGTCGGTATTTAGGGATTTGTTGGTGCACCCTTGAGCGTTGAACCATGGGTCTGCCCCTATTCCAACAAATGGTTACATTGTTGGGACTGGAACTGTGATTGTCGGGACCTAGAACTGTGATTGTTGGGAACTGAAGAAGAAGAAGCTTTGTGAGAAATAAGATCTATGTGTAGATCTATTGCCCTAGTGCACAATGTTCTGTTTGACCTATGAATATTTGTGCCAAGAAAGAAAGGTCAGATCTAAAGAAGAGAGGTCAGATCTGAAGAAAAAAAAGTTAGATCTATGAAGAAAGAGGTCAAATCTGCAAGAAAAAGGTAAGATCTATAAGCTCTGTTCTTTGATAAAGGTAAGAATAGTTAAAAGTCTTAGATCTTGAAGCTTTGTGCTCTGTAGAAGTAAGATAAGTGAAATTTTTTGTTTCTAAAGCATGGATCTAGGTATGCTTGATAGATTTTGTCCTAGCTGGAAAACTAGGG
The DNA here is from genome assembly GCA_010110895.2 of Picea sitchensis. Taxonomy (NCBI): domain Eukaryota; kingdom Viridiplantae; phylum Streptophyta; class Pinopsida; order Pinales; family Pinaceae; genus Picea; species Picea sitchensis. The sequence continues at coordinate 93,869 of SNQJ01S0014583.1, forward strand.
CATTAATAGATGAAAGAAAGTTTGATATGAATAGATATGATAAGTATAGTGATAGATATGTTATACCTATGCATAGAAATAATTTTGGGACTAACCAATGGATGCAGGATCCTAGAAAGAAATTTTTGCAGGCTAACCATTATGATCCTAGCACACAATGCATGAAAAGTTGGGGATCATTGAAGAGAAAGAGAGGATTAACTCTTTGTTACAATTGCATAAGGCCCAAACATCTTGCTAAGGAATGCCCTGGGCGAAGACCCAGTTGTCTTTGTTGTAAGGCTATGGACCATGAAGTATTGGATTGCCCTAGAATGATTGCTAGACTTGAAAAGCTAAATATGGAGTAAGCAGGAGATCAAGAGACTTAGATTATAGAGGAACCCCAAAAAAAATCAGAGAAAGTATTGATGAAAATGAAAGAAACCCTTAATGATCACATAGACCTCATCTTATTAGAAATCTTCAAGAAGAAAGAACAGATCGAAGTGAGAATAGGAGACTTCGACATTGATTGTGTTTTGGATGAAGAAACACAGGTGAACATTATGACAGAAGGAACCTGGAAAGTTATAGGAAGACCTGACATGACCCCTTCATTAGGAGGAATAGGGTTATTTAGAGGAAAGATGGTAAACCTATGTGGAAAGCTCACTCAAATATCTATGAATGATCATGGAGCTTCGACAGAAGAAGAATTTGAGATTTTTAAGTTCATGGAGGACAACGCCCCGTTTACTATGTTACTTGGTAAACCTTGGATTGAGAAAGATCAAGCCAAAAAATAGGAAGCAGAAAAGGACCTTGAACAACAGAGACAAGAGTTAAGAGACTTCATGACTAGAAGGATCATGTAGTTCATTGAAGAACGAGAGAATAGATCAAGGGTTCTTAACCCCAATAACTTGGATGACGAAGTTGACAGAACACTAGAAGAACCACAGAGGACCAAAAAATATGTTGGACAAGTAATACCCGTGGATCTAAAGAAAGAATCTCAGCACTGCGAAGTTACCATGCCAAGAGAAGAAAATAATCAGAATGAAAAAAGGATGACCGAGACAAAGCTCACTGGGAAGAAGGCTAGAAAACTCATGAAGAAGAAAGCAAAGTTGGAAAAATTACAGAACGTTCCAGAAGAAACCCCGCAGAAGGAAAACATATCGAATTTGAGCTTCGTCGGGATAGCAGAACAACAACATATGGCACTTCGCCATGTTGAAGTAATATAGCCGTTAGAAGATGATATACCCATTCCGCTGATGGTCTGAATGGATCGAAAGAAAGTTATGACCTGTTACCTTACCGTTAGACTATGCCATAATAGACAGATCAAGAGTTAATGGACCCTCCTATCCATTGCAAGCAGCCCATTACAACTTTACTTACTTATTTTTTCGCGCCATGCCCGGAAGAGACTTTTTCCAATTGAGAACTTGAGCTCACAGAATACCTGCATTGTGGAATAGTGACTACCCCGCCTTTCTCTCTACTTGATTACGGTACCTTCATCCCATTGACAACCTGAGAAAGTGATCATGAGATTACATGTTCGACGAGCTTAGCACAGCAGAAGAATCGGTGAGAGAAGTACTCGCTAGCTTAAGAACCGAAAGAGTTATGTTGGAAAGAGGAATGTCCATCGGAGTCCAAGCCTCATCATAAAGAGGAGTAGCATCTTCTCCATCCACTGCTCGAGATGGACCATCCCAATAGACCGCCGAGAAACATACTAAACATAGAGATGACATCGTGAACGCCAAACTGATCCCAAGCATATTTCCCTCTTACATACCTCCTCTGAAAGGTGAAATTAGCCATGACAGTGTGCCTCGAGATTACGACTATCCTATTATCACTGCGTACCTACCTAAGGGAGTGCGCGCAGTTCGTACTAAGCAGACCAAGCTCCCAGCATTGAAGTTTTGTGACTTCAACCTTGGTGACCGGAAAGCCTACAGTATGTTTTCCCCACACAAGTATCTGACGATGACAAAGGGGAAGAATTCCAAGATCGTCCCTCAACAATGGACGATGAACCTCACACACTCCACCTTACTTAATGTAATGAAGATTCCACACTTTGGCAGGCACCAGGAGGTGAACGCTTGCATAAAATTGCTACTGGTGAGCTACCATGGAAGATATCTTTGGTTGAACTGGCATATAATGATTGATCCAACACTGATCAATCAGATCACCAGGTTGAGCATGCAGGGCCCTGACCCGCAAGACTATTACCCTGGAAAGACCGTGGATCACGCTCTTTCACAGAATATTAAAGAGGCCTATGGAAATGTTGAAAAAGGCACACGAGGTTACAAGGTAACCTCTATTGACAGTGGCACAGTGCACCTCGCCTGTCAGATGATCGTAGGAAAGTTAGTCTGCAAGATCAACTCGAATTGGATTGTAGAGAAGTGAAATACCAAGGATATGAGTTCCACTTCAGTTGGCTTCTCATCCTGATCGCCTTCATAGCATGGGAGATGCCAGAGGATGTCATTTTTCTTGAAACCCTACCGTTTGAACCATTGGCTGCGAAGTTTAGTACATTATGGTACATGAAAGATATGAACAGGGAATGGCAGTTGAATACCCTCTTTCACAGATACTACATCCATTTGAAGACCATGATACAAGCCACACCTCGCATTACTCTGAACACACTCCACAGATTCAGACCCTTAATGAAGTTCAACGTGGACCGCCACTTCATATACCTAACTCCACGTGCTGATGAGCACCAGGAATAGTTGCAGTCCTATTATAAACTGACAGAAGAAGACCTTGAAGAGATCACCAAGGAATGGTCAGCGAAACTCCTCATTGCAGCAAATCCAGTGGATGTTTTAGATATCAGCAGCCCAGAAGCTACACAGGACACACCTAGGCCTAGTAAGACGCAAAAGACAAAGAAGACAAAGGAGACGAAGAAAATTGAAGAGGTTTAAGATGTGGATAGTCAGTCTATAAGGACAACTTCCATCACACCAGATGAAGAAGGTAACGACAAAGACCTAGAAGAAGTTGAACATCAACCAAAAGATGAAGTCGAAGTTCTAAAGAAAAGAAAAGGGTCACCTTTGAATTCTTCCGTTAAGAAAGCCAAAGCAACCGTGACCAAGATGAAGACCACGCTCAATCTAGATGACTTCAGCTTTCGCCTCACGACTTTGAATGAAGCTATAGAAGAGATCACAGAAAAGCAAGAGGCCAAGCAAGAAACGATGTACAACAGAATTGAAACCAAGCTCCGAGGAATGCAACGATCACTTCATTCTAGTCGCACAGCACCTACGACGCCTCTGCTAGAAGGAACAATAGAAGAGGGAAATGAATTAGTTCAACTCCGTAAGATCACCGACATAGTTGAAGTTCATCTTCGAAATGCAGAAGAAGCAACAACACAGGTTACACAGGCCTTATAGAAATTACAGGAGGAAATCATAGAGCAGCGCCGAGATATGCAACAAGAGAAGGATGCCATCCTAGCGAAATTTGAAGAAGACAGAGAGAAAATCCAGAAAGAAAAGGAGCAGTTGCTTGCGAAGCAGATCGGGATTGAAGAAGTAGTCAACAAAGCATTTCTCTCTGTGACTAGCTTAGAACAGAAGGCAGCAGAACCCATAGAACGCCAAGTAATGAAGCTTGCTGAAGTCATTCAACAACTGCAACAAAGAGTAGTAGAACTAGAGCTCCAAGATATACCGAGAACTCCACAAGAAGAATGTGACCAATGAGAAGTCAATTCCTGAAGTACAGTCGAAAGGAGTAAGGCACTCACTAAAGAATGTAATAAATTAAGTAGTAGAAGTGCGCAGATACATGAGAACTTATCTGAGAACCCTGAATTGCATAAATTGGAGTCACAGCTCCAGAAGGTGAAGTACCAAGATGAGAAGTTACAGGTATAGCTGAAGGCCCTACCGACCATAGAGAAAATGAAGAGGTCCCATGAATAGCACGTCGTGCAGTAGCAGATTCATATGATCCAGAGCAAGGTCATGGAAGTGACGCAACAACTTCAACCTTTGCAGGATAGGGCATGTCAACTATTCTTAGAGATTGAGAGCCAAGGGATAGACCTGGAATAGGTCGTGAACACAATAGAGTAGTGCTTAGAAGGACCAGTTAGTAATGCATGCATTCAGGAGTTTGACAAGAAAGAAGAAGTAGCAAAGCAATAGGTCGAAGCAGCTCGAGCGAAGCTCAAGGCCTTCGAGGCAGAGTTACCCAGAGAAGAGTGACTCGAGATGAGTCACAGGTGAGTGTTGGGGGCCTGTTGGCCCTCAACCAAGTTTTGAGGAATAATTGGTCATAGTTGACCATTTGGTACTTTGACTGTCTATCGAAGATGGAGCACATGGCGAAGCAGAGATCACGGGATATCGCCACCTTTTGTGGAACCTTTTTGGGTTTTTTGGGAATATTGTAATGGGAAAGGGATGTCGGCTCTTGTTTAGGCCTTTTTCTATGTATAAATAGAAGTCTAGGCCATGTAATAAAGGAGGCCTTGTCTAGTCGATGGATTAGTGCATAAGTTGGATCTATGTGATCAAAAGTTTGTGTGACTGTAAGAGCTATGTGCGTGCTGTAATAAGTGTTGAGTGCACAGAGTGTGAGAAGGATTAGTGCTTGGATCTACCTAGGGAAAGAGGATCTAGCGAGCTACGCAAATCTCTTGTCCTATGCGGGGTAGGATCTTGAAGGCTTAGTGTTGTAACTTCTTGACCAAAGCTAATAAAGAAGAAGAAGACTTTGTGGACATAGCCCCGGGGTGGGGGTGAACCACAGTAACTCTGTGTATTGTGCTGATGTGTTTGTCTCTCTCTTGCTAAGTTCTCTGATATGTTTAGATATATCTATTGATACTTTGTGCTTATGAGATATGAATAGATGCTAGATATGATACATAAGATGCTAAGTTCTTAATCTATTGAGTATAACCTGTTTATCATTGCTAAGTGCTAGATCTGAGTAATTACTACGATGCTCTGTGCTTTCTGCGAAGTGTATTAATGAATGTATGTTAGGAAATAACTAATGCTAAGTGCGTTGTAAGAAATATAATCATAGATCTGTGTCTCGGCTAAGGTTGCAGACACCTAAGTCTTGCAACCAACCCTGCCTCTACCTCGGGTGAGACTTCATCTACTTCGCAGGTGTTTCCGAAAGGGACGGTAGTTAGGGCTTTGTTGGTGCGCTCTTGAGCATTGAACCCTGGGTCTGCCCCTGTGCCAACACTTGGTTGTTGAGGAAATGATGTAGGTATAAATATTTGTGTCACGTGATCAATGGTGCTATTCTTCGAACGTTCAGACGAGGTAGGTTGTTGGCCTTGTCTTGTTAGCATTTAATTTCTATAGCATACTTGGGATTATAGTCGATTTATGTGTGTCATTCTGTCTATTGTGGTTTACCCATTTCCATAGAGATATTTTCCTCATAACACTAGGTGCGACCTAAAATAAAATTATAGTCGAGTGTGGCATCAATCACCTCAACTTCTACCAAAACGGTTTTGCCCGCAAGTTCAATGGGTAATGAGGGGAGAATTTTGTGGGGTTTGAAAAATGGCCATAAAAATAATTAAGGATGGTTTTCGATGTGGTAAGTTGGGGAGAACTAAGATATTTCCAACATGTCAAGGACATGATGCATGTTGTGACGCCTTCATCAAGTATTGTTTGGAAAACATTTTTATTGAGAGATCAGACAGTGGTTTGTAATGTTAATTGATGTGATAGGCAAGATTCATTGCAATTCGTGTCAAAGTAAATAACATTCAATTTTGTAGGGTCAATTCCACCAATGGATGATAATAAGGATTTACGCTACGTAGGGCAAGACTACAGTACTTTGAGTGTCGACATGGCACAAGGTGCTTAGGCGAGATATTCTACTATACTATAGTTTTGGGATGCCTGAGCATTGGGATTATGCATATTGCGATGAATTATTCCCTTTGGAGGGAGTAAGGTAGGTTTGAAAGCTGGATTCTCTAATGTGAGAGGGCCATTGGGTGGGTTGGTTGAGGGGCAATCCTTGCGTAAACAATCACTTTCTGGAGAACCGTAATTCTTGGATCTAGTAGAAATAGCCACATGTATAACCATCAAGATGTTTACTGACAGAGATTTGGGGCTTCCCCCTGGTGTGTGATCTAGGTGGATATTGGTGGCCACCCACATGTTCCAAATTCCACTTGGCTCATCTTGACAGTTTTCATTTCATTACATTTCTCTGTAATGGTGACATCTCTTTGTAATTGTTGGTTCTACACTTTCGGGACTGTCTTGAAGCCCTACACAACATCGAGGTGGATATTTGTGGCCTCCCACCTATTCCAACTGGCTTATTTTGGCATTTTTCATGTCAGTACATATTTTTGTACTTTCGGGGCCGTTTTGAGTCCCTAAAAAACATTCAAATTGTTGACAAAGTAAAAGTTTGACGGCATAATGTGTAGTTCTCAAAAATAAATTTCCAATGGGCTATCACACACCTAAAATGGAGATCGTATGAAAAACTTACGACCCTGGGAAGTTGATGTACTAACTTACCCCAACGGGGTCCACATGAATTTTGGCGCTTCATCTCCTAGGGTTAGGTTTTTGGATGTCTATGGTTTTGGAATTCATTTTTATTGTAAAAAGGCCTTCAAAGCCTCATTGTAGTCATCATCTTCTTTTGAATGATCATATCCATCACATCTCTTCTCAGAGATAAGCTGCCACCATTCTAGTGAGTTCATTCACTCTATATTTTTATAGTCTCTGTACATTTCTTTCATTAATAGAAATCAGGTATTGCTATATTTATCTTTTTCTAGAAATATTTGTGTGTATTTCATTGTAATATATATTCTTTCATTTTGTTTCAAAAATGATATGGATCAGTGGGGGTTCCTGCATTTGCACGATGATTTTTTGTTGTTGGGGGGGAAAGGATTTGTTAAGACTATAGGTGTAGAAGAGGATGTGCCATGCTCGAAGTATTGATGGATTTCAGCGAGACGAGGAAAATATTTAGTGAAATGATCTTCTTTACAAATCATGCAAGGATATTTATCCTTTTGTTTTCTTTCACCCTCAGCGTTGTTTTCTTGGGTTTTGGGGCTCGACTACTTAGAAGAGTTTTTCTTTTACTTATTATTATTACCCTTCTTTTTTCCTCCAGATTGCTGCAGTTTTTTGGGTGCAGTTGATTGCACTGTATTAACCTCGAAGGTTTGGGTAGGGGGTTAACTTGTAGTGTTGGTATGGACAAATGAACTACAATTGGTAGATTTAGTCGATTGGCTATGTTTCCTAGTCATATGACTAGTTGTATATGTGGAAACATGACCGATCATACCATCAACATCGGGTTCGGGTGTGGGTTTGGTTGGGTCATTCGATGGTCGAGGAGCATTAGGAATCAAGTAATATAACATTCTCAACTAAGATTATACCCAATCTAAATACTGGGCTTGACTAGTAGCTTATTCTTCGGTAACGACGCCTCCCATGGCGACATCTCGAGTTATAGGTGGAAAAAGAGACTTTGTGAACCAATCAACTAATAATTGATCTGGGATTGTGTCTTTGATTAATCGTCGTCGATGCCTCCACTCATGAATGTGATCTGAGATATGGGTGGAAGTTGATTGGCGTAACGAGGTTAAGAAATCACTATCGTTCTCATATTGTATAGGTAATTCAAAGTGTGTCAAAAATTACATGGCGAGGGAATTAAAGTCATCAAAGGAGTTACGAAGAAGTTCTATATACCATTTATTTTTTGATATTGTAATGGTTCACTGGAAAAGTTGTAATCGAATAGAATCATCCATCAAGGAGTTAGAAGAACACCATAGATGTAAAGTCATCATGTGATTATTTGGATCCTCTCCGGGTTTTCTGTCGAATTTTGGAATATTGGATGGAAGTTTGGCAGGAATGGGGGGAATGGGAATGGTGTATGGGATCATTAGTCAACCGTGAAATATCTGGCAAGTCTAAAGTGGCCAAAAACAGAAGTTGTTTGTTGACCTGTGGAGGTTGGTGATATGGTACTCCTCTATGAGGTGGTTGTTCTGGAGGTCCTCCTCAATAATTTGGTCCTCCAGGGGGTCCTCCTCCATAGGGTGTTCCTTTGGGGGGTCCTCCTCCAAGGGTGTTCGTCCAAGAGGTCCTCCTCCATAGGGTGGTCTTCTAGGGGGTCCTCCTCCATAGGGTGGTCCTCTAGGAGGTCCCCCACCACAGGGTGGTCCCCCATGGGGTCCTCCTCCATAGGGAGGTCCTCTAGGAGGTTCAACACCATAGGGTAGTCCCCCAGAGGTCCTCCTCCATGGGGAAGTCCTTCATGATTTCTACCACCATAGGGTGGTCCCCTTCAATGGGGAGGTCCACCAGGAGGTCTTCCACCATAGGGTGTTCCTCCTCCTAGTTGAGTGGAAATGGAAGGATTTATGGATTGTTGATGTTGGTTCCATACAGTATTTTTTATTCATGGGTAAGGGTGGCCAAATAATAGGTTGGTGGTAGAAGGAATAGTTTGGCCCCACATTGGTTTTTGTCTGGTAGATGGGGGTTTCCCCCAAATTTATTTTTGCCCCTAGAGAAAATATGGCCTTGTGGCTGGGATTTTTCCCCTAGTGGGAGCCCCCAGTCAAATAAAGGTTGTCTCCCAATGGGAGGGTATGCCCCCTATTGAAAATGATCTAGATGTCGAGGGTTGTCCCTCGGATGGATGGTGACTGGATATTTTCCCTAAGTATAGGGGTTGTCCCCCAGTGAAAGGTTGGATCATAGATGTTTGTTGTCCTAATCCCATTAGTTTACCTCCCTAGGGAGTTAATCCTCTCGTCAAAGGTTGTTTTCCAAAAATTTTGGGATCACCTCCTAAGAACAACAAGGTAAATAAAGGTTACCACTCACTGGGGGTTGTAGTAGTTTGGGTTCTTGAAGGTGGTGGTAAAATGGTTGGGACAACTTGTGATACAGATGTCAATGTCGATGTTTGTGTTAGGAAAAAATTCAGTTGAGCTTGTTGTAATGTAGAGTGGATAGGGGAGGGATGAGGGAAAGAGGTTTGAAACATATGGGAGATTCCAGATTTGGGGGAATGGGAAGTGTGTGAAGAGGCATGTGAAGGATCTCGTTACAAGAGTTTAAAAGAATATTTAATAGTTGTATCTAATCGATTGAGGATGTCGTGGGGTTGTTCATGGGTATGGATAGGATTGGATGGACCAGAAACCCTTGGTCATGTGGTGAAACCTTCTAAGGAATGGATTTGTTGGGTTTCCATGCTCACGATGTCTTCGCAAGGCACAAGTGGTAGACGAGGGTAATCAATATCATGTTCAGGTTTTCCAACAGAGCTTACCCAAATGAGGAGGGGACCGAAAGAGTCAGTCAAGGGTGGATTTGCAGGGATTACAAAGCCCTCTCGAAATGTGTATCCCTTCAGGCATTCAAGTAAAGAGGTAAAAATACATTCGCCAATATTTTGTAGGGATTTTGATCCCTGCAGGAGCTGAGCTCCCTTAGTTTCTTCCTATACCTAAGACAAAAATGGAGACATAAACTAAAGATGTTCCTAGATCTGATAGTATATCATAATACACAATCATACCAATTCTCTATCAGTGAATACATTAACTTAAATGAACAATTAAATAGAGGGAAACATCCATAATTTCTTCTATTAATCAAATAAGAAATATCACAACTTACAGATGCAGACTAAAGCTGTAACGACCCTTAATTATTAAAATGATTAATTTAATAAATAATCCTAAAAATTAGCTAAATTATAATTAGTTATTAAAAAAAAAACCTTAACTAATTAGTTATTCTTGATTAGGATTCATTTAAGTATAATTAACCCTTTAATTAATATGGTTAATGATTAATTTGATTATTAATTAATTAACTAATTAATAAAGTATTAAATAAGGGGTGGATAATAAAATTTAATGTTTAAATTGGGTTACGTATCCCACAAGGGATAACGTATCCA
>SNQJ01S0014583.1:103889-114199 GCA_010110895.2 Picea sitchensis
GCTGTGGATAGCATCAGAGTGAGGTATGTAAATTCAAATTCATGGATTGTTTACTTAGATTATTACTTATTGCCAAATTCTACTTGCGCAAGTGTTAGCGTAAGTGTTGAGATAATTTGAAAATTTTGAAAAGTTTACTTCTTTGTAGAAATTACAGTAATTTGGTAGAAATTTAAACGTTAATTCAAATCCGGTCTTTACAGAAGCGATGACCTCCTTCCAAGCTCCTTGCCCAAGCCTTGCAATCAAATCACCATAGTAACCTTGCTAGCTTTTTCTTTCTCTCTTTCCCATGGGAAATGGCTTGGTTATTATAGGGATTTATGGATAAGGCTATATAGTTATTAGGATAACATTCTTGGGCTCATTATGGAATACTTCTTGAGACAACCCCAAGAAATTAGTGGGAAGACTCATCCATCAAAACCAAATCCAAAAATAGGAGCCTCTAGTCTTGGTCGTTCCCTAGACACATAGACAGAGAGATCGATCGCTCCTTGGTAGGACAAAAGGAGAAACCAACACTTTTGGTCACACCCTTAGTGAAGGAAAAGGGCGACCAGGTGGGAATGTTGCTGGAAACTTAGGGAAAAAGTGGTAGGTTTTAAGGGTTAAAATGAGGGGTTTCTAGGGGATAATGACCTAGTGATTAGGTGATATTTAGTTGATAATAACCTAATGATTAGGTGGAAAATAGATCTATAACATGCATTATGTCATATCCACCATCTCCTCTTGGCGAGACAATTGCTTTGTCAATCCAATGCTCAATCACATTTGAGCTCTCCTTCCTAGCTTTATCTTATGGGAAATATGGAAGGAATGTAACCATCAAATATTCAAAGATCAGGCCCAACCTAAGGATATCATCTAGTGAAAGATCAAGAAAAAATTAAAGACAATTTCTAAACAACCCTGGGACCCAGTTGACCCCTCCTTCTCTGCTTTGGAGCATCACCTTTTGTCCTACCGGATCCCCTTAATTCATGTTCCATCTCTCCCTCCCCTTGTTCGCACTCCCAAACCTTATATTCCCCTCCTCATCCAAGTTGCTTCAAGCTTAAATTTGATGGAGCTTCCAAAGGTAATCCGAGACCGACCAGTTATGGGGGTATCTTAAGAGATAGTACGGGTCAGATTCTTCATATATTTTTTGAAAGTCTAGGTATCACTTCCAACATTGTTGTAGAGCTTTGGGATCTGATAAAAGGTTTACAAAAATCCTGTCAAAATCAATTTCATCAGCTCATTGTAGAGGGTGATTCTCAGCTCATCATCAATATGCTAATAAAACTTCAATGGGGATCCTCGACATCAAATCTCTCAACGAACTAGAGGTTGAAAAACCTTGATCGACCTTCTGGGTTCTCTTGCCTCCTCTATCCCAGGTCTGGTTCCTTCACGTGTTAAAATAAAAATGAATAGAATGTTTGACCTTATTTCCAATGATGGAATTAACAATCATATGGATTCCCAATGGTAAAACCTTCCTGACCTCCCATGTAAGCAAGAATGGATCTCTTTAGCTACAGCTGATCTTTGTTCCCCAGATGGGGTGCCTGTCATTTCTCAAGATGAAAAGGTGGGTGTTGGACCACTGAGAGGGGGGGGGTGAATCAGTTGTTACTATTCTTAAACAATTATATCCATTTAAAAATTCATTACATAACGTCTCAATGATGATCACAATAAATAAGCAGTAGAGTATTCAACATCAATCACACACATATATAGTAAAGAGACAAATATTCCTGAGGAAACCCATAAAGGGTGAAAACCTCTTCTTCTTTATTTGATAATTATTTTATGTACATTATCAATCTTATGAGTACCAACTCATAATGAGGCTACAACCTTTGTTTTGCAAGTTGCTACTTGCTGAGAGCACCAACTCTCTGATTTATCTATCACCAACTAGAAGGAAGCACCAACTTCCTCACTGTTCCAGCACCAACTGGATGGAAGCACCAACTTCCTCACTGTTCCAGCACCAACTGGATGGAAACACCAACTTCCAGTTACACAGGAACTGACCTGTATATTAGAGAACACTTGTTCTCCCTTGCACCACCCTACCACCCTGATTTCTCTGGCTTGAATCACATGGAACCTATAACTCCCCTATGTTCAAGAACCCACTTAAACCTCTGAGGACAACAATCCTCCCTAACACCTCCCTACCACCCTGATTATAAATCTTTGCTACTGAAACTTATTACAGTGATACAATGTTTATCAATGGCTTACCAGTCTCATCATTGTTCTGCTACACTACTCTTATCTGCCTGCATCAATGTCTTCCTGCACACATTCCTTGTGCTTTCTGTTCTTCTTCCTTCTATGCTCTATGCGCCATGTCCCTTCTATACACCATTCCTCTTCTGTGAATTTCTATTGTTGCACCTTGCCTCCTTCTTCACACCTAAATCATTCTCAACAACAACACCCATCTCTTATCTGTTCTACATTTTTATAGTCTCTATGCCCCTTGTGCATGTTGCATGCGCTATATTTTCACAGCTCCACTGATCTTCAATATGGGATGTGCATATCGATTTTGCATTGAGTCCTCTGCCAGTTCATCCTCGCAGGGCTTCATTCTCACTGCCAGTTATCTCGACACTCTAGTAGAAACCATCAGTGGTCTCTAGAAGTTACACCGGAGAAATAACTAGCATGAGCTCCTGCTTTCACGCCTTTTCCCTTTATGAGAAAAACTTCATAGTGTGCGCTAGCTCTTCTGGCTAACCCACTTCCTTTCACGTGACCGTCGACCATGACCAAGGGCTTATTCAGAAGGTATTTTGTGATTTCACATATCGTGAATCCGTGTTGCAAGGCATCTCGACTCTCCAAGTCACGATCTCTGAAACCCCGAAAAGGAGCTTAGTTGGACTGGCTCCTTCCCTTCTCATGACCACCGGTTGTGAACAAGCGCTTATCCATAAAGTGCTTTCATGACTTGTGATTTTGGGAATCCTGGGGATGAGGCATCTCGACTCTCCAAGTCGTGATCCCTGAAATGGAGCTTAGTTGCATGCTAGCTCCTCCCTTAAACCTTCAACAATGTGACCTTGGCTGTGACCACAGGCCTAATCGAAAAAGGCATTTCACAATTTTGCATTTCGGGTGTTCTCTCATGAGTCTCCTTGACTCATCATATTACGAACCCCGAAATGGAGCCTAGCTATGCTAGATCCTTCCTTCACGTGCCCACGACGATGATGACCACAGGCTGTGCCAAAAGGTGCTTCACGATTTTTCATTTTAGCATTCTTGCCGTTAATGTCTTTGACTCCTCCATCTCCCAGTATCCAAAACTCTGAAATGGAGTCAGATCAATGGTTCACACTCAGTGGTGATCGGACGGATATCCTCCATCCCGAAACTTCATCTTTCAGTATTTTGGGGGAGTATTGATGCTAAAACTCCCGGAGTGACGTCATTATTTCATCACTCAATGAAAAGTCATAAGTCGAGTGGCTGCCACATGTCACTCAAAATTGTGATTTCCAGTGGCCTGAAAGGTCGAATCAATCTGACACCTGTCCTTATATGATCGTGCCACATGTCACTCAGAATTGTGATTTCCAGTGGCCTAAAAAGATGAATCAATCTGACACATGTCCTTATATGATCGTGCCATGTGCCCTTGTTGAAGTAGGTTGCCACCTGTCCTCGCTGACGTGGTCTGTCATGATCTATGTCCTAGATCTGACGACCCAGATTAGATCTTGATCTAACTTCTCAGATTATATCACGACTTCTCATTTATTGAGTTGGAAGGATAGAGCACCTCGTGCCTTTGACCTTTCAGTCAGTGAAATGCCAATCACTCGCCATGTGTCCTCTGGCCTCAATGGCCAGGATAATTTCACAAATTCATGAGCCTTAGTCGTGCCTGATCAATGGTCCAGATCAATCCTCGATCCAACGACTAAGATTATTTCACGATTTTTCATATTGTGAATTAGAGTGGTTAGGAGCCTCCTTCCTTTGACCTTTCAGTCAGCAAAATCTTGATCTGTAACCATGTGTCCCTCCCAAAGATGAACGGTCCTCCTGCTTTCGGGATTTTTGTTGGCCCTTGATCAAGTTTTGAGGAATACTTGGTCATATTTGACCATTTTCGGTACTTCGACATCCAGTCAGAGAAGGAGTGCATGGAGAAGATAAGATCATGGGATCTTCGCCCCTTTTTAGGGATTTTTGGGATTTTTGGGCTTTTTGGGAATATTGTAATGGGAAAGGGATATTGGCCCTTATTTAGGCCTTTTGTATGTATAAATAGAAGGGTAGGAGATGCGTATAAAAGGGGTGTGTGATGTAAAGTGAATGGCTTAGTGCATAAAGTAGATCTATGTGATTAGACGTCTGTGTGACTGTAAGAGCTCCGTGCCTACTGTAAGTATTGTAAGTGTTGAGTGCACGGGTCAAGCGAGGACTTAGTGCTTGGATCTACCCAGGGAAAGAGGATCTAGCGAGCTGCGCAAATCTCTTGTCCTAGGCAGGTAGGATCTTGAAGGCTTTGTGTTGTAACTTGGTTTACAGAAGATAATAACAGAAGAAGACTTTGTGGACATAGCCCTAGGGTGGGGGTGAACCACAGTAACTATGTGTATTGTGTTGATATGTTTGTCTCTCTCTTTCTAAGTGATCTGATATGTTTAGATAGATCTATTGATGCTTTGTGCTTATGATATATGAATGCATGCTAGATATGATACATAAGACGCTAAGTGCTTAATATATTAAGTATAACCTGTTTATCATTGCTAAGTGCTAGATCTGAGTATTCACTGTGATGCTTTGTGCTTTCTGCGAAGTGTATTAATGAATGTATGTTAAGGAATAACTGATGCTAAGTGTTTTGTAAGAAAGATAATCACATATCTGTGTCCCAGCTAAGGTTGTAGACATCTGAGTCCTGCAACCACCCCTACCTCTACCTCGGGTGAGACTTCATCTTCTTCACAGGTGCTGCCGAAAGGGCCAGTAGTTAGGGATTTGTTGGTGTGCTCTTGAGCGTTGAACCCTGGGTCTACCCCTATGCCAACAAATGGTTCCATTGTCGGGACCTGAAACTGTGATTGTTGGGAACTAAAGAAGAAAAATCCTTGTGTGAAATAAGCTAGGATTTGTTGCCCTAGTGCGCAGTATTCTGTTTGACCTGTGAAGCTTTGTGCCAAGAAAGAAAGGTCAAATATGAAGAAAGAGAGGTCAGATCTGAAGGAAAGAGGTCATATCTGAAGAAAAGAGGTCAGATATGAAGAAAAGGAGTTAGATCTGCGAAGAAAAGAGGTCAAATCTGCAAGAAAAAGGTAAGATCTGTAAGCTCCATGCTTTGATAAAGGTAAGAATAGTTAAAAGTATTAGATCTGGAAGCTTTGTTCTCTATAGAAGTAAGATAAGTGGAATTTTTTGTTTTTAAAGCATGCATTTAGGTATGTTTGATAGATTTTGTCCTAGATTCAAAACTAAGGCATTAATAGATTAAAGAAAGTTTGATATGAATAGATCTGATAAATATAGTGATAGATATGTTATACATATGCATCGAAAGAATGTTTGGACTAACAAGTGGATGCAGGATCCTAGAAAGAGTTTTTTCAGGCTAGTCACCATGATCCTGGTGCACAGTACAGAAGGAGTTGGGGAACATATAAATGAAAAAGAGGATTAACCCTCTGTTATAGTTGCAGAAGACCGGGACATCTTGCTAAGAAATTTCCTGGGAGAAGACCAAGTTGCTTCTG
Source organism: Picea sitchensis (assembly GCA_010110895.2). Classification (NCBI taxonomy): domain Eukaryota; kingdom Viridiplantae; phylum Streptophyta; class Pinopsida; order Pinales; family Pinaceae; genus Picea; species Picea sitchensis. The sequence goes on from SNQJ01S0014583.1 coordinate 109,646, forward strand.
TTGCAAGGCTATGGACCATGAAGTCTTGGATTTCCCTAGAATGATTGCTAGGCTTGAGAAGCTGAATATGGAGCAAGCAAACTCTGAAGGAGATCAAGAGACCAAGATTATAGTAGAAACCCAGAAATAATTAGAAAAGATATTGCTACAGATGAAAGATACCTTGAATGACCACCGACATGTTAGGCTATCAGAGATCTTCAAAGAAAAGGAGAAAATCGAAGCAAGAATAGGGGACTTTGACATTGAATGTACTCTTGATGAAGAAACACAAGTAAACATTATGCCAAAAAGAACTTGGGAAGCTATAGGAAAGCCTGCCATGATCCCTTCCCTAGGAGGAACAAGTTTCTTCAGAGAAAAGCTAGTAAACCTATGTGGAAGACTCGCTCGAATACCTATGACTGTCAATGGAAATTTGATAGAGGAAGAATTTGAGATCATTTAATTGTTGAAGACAGCGCCCCATTTACCATGCTCATAGGGAAACCTTGGATTGATAGATAACAAGCCCGACGAAAAGAAGAAGAAAAATTTTTGGAACAGAAGAAGCAAGAGTGAAAAGACTTTATGACCAGAAGGATCGCGCACTTGATTGAAGAACAAAAGAGAAGAATGCAGATATTCAATATTAGAAACTTCGATGTCGAAGATAAGAGAACACTTGATGCTCCGTAGAAGATCAAGTTACCTATTTTTGATACAGAAGAAGTATTATCAAGGAACCCTAGGAAATACTTTCAACAACGCGAAGTAACTAAGACCACAGAAGATAAACATCAGAATGGTAAAAGCATTACTGAGACGAAGCTCACTGGGAAGAAGGCTAGGAAGTTAAGAAAGAAAATGGATAATACTGTAAGGTTACAAGAGGTTCTAGAGGACACTTCACAGCAAGAAGAATTGCAGAATTGGAGCTTTGTCGAGATATTAGAACAACGACATAGAATACTTCGCCATGACGAAGCAATATAGCCATTGGAACTGATATACCTGTTCGACCGTCGCTCCGAACAGATCGAAAATCAGTTATGGGTTACCGCTAGATTGTTGGACCTCACCTTAATGGATAGATCAATGGTCATGGAATATTCATATTCATTGTGAGAAGTTTGTTGCAGAGTTACTTACTTATTCTGTTGCTCCATGCCGGGAAGACACTTTTTCCAATTGAGAACTTGAGTTTACAGAATAACCACATTTTATTCTCTATCTGATTATGGTACCGGCAATCCATTGAAAACCCGAGACAGTGATCCCGAGCTTACATGTCTGATGATTTTAGCACAACAGAAGAAGAAGGAGCAGGAAAAGGAGTAGTTTCTCGCGAAGCAGATCAGAATCGAAGAAGATTTCAATAGAGAATTTCGCTTTGTGACCGGCTTAGAAAAAAAGGCTGAAGAACCCTTAGATCGTCAAGTGATGAAGCTTGCTGAAGTTATTCAGCAACTTCAGCAAAGAGTCGTGGACTTAGAGCTTCAGATAATCCCAAGTACCCCACAAGAAGAGCAGGACCAGTGAGAAATAATTGCCTGGGGTACAGTAGAAAGGATTAAAGAACTCACTGAATAATGAAAAAAACTAAGTACCGGAAGTGCACAGATACATGAGAACCTGACCGAGTACCCAGAATTACATAAACTGGAGTCGCAGCTCTAGGAGGCGAAGCAGCATGAAGATAGACTTCAAATGCAGTTGAAGTCCCTATCAACTATAGAGAAAATGAAGCGATCCCATGAGAAACGTGTCACACAACAGCAGATCCACATGATCCAGAGCAAGGTCATGGAAGTGATGCAACAACTTCAACCTTTGCAGGATAAGGCATGTCAACTATTTTTAGATATTGAGAACCAAGGGACAGAGCTACAACAGGTCATGATTATAGCAGAGCAATGCCTAGAAGGACCAGTCAATAACACTCTCATCCAGGAGTTCATCGAGCAGGAGGAAATCGTAAAGGAGCAGGTCGAAGAAGCTTGAGCCAAGCTCAAGGCGTTCGAAGCGGAACTGGTCAAACCTGAGTGAGTCGGGACGAGTCACGGGTGAGTGTTGGGGGCATGTTGGACCTTGACCAAGTTTTGAGGAATACTTGGTCATATTTGACCATTTTCGGTGCTCCGACATCTAGTCGGAGAAGGAGCGCATGGCGAAGAGGAGATCACGGGATCTCTGCCCCTTTTTAGGGATTTTTGGGCTTTTTTGGATTTTTGGGAATATTTTAATGGGAAAGGGATATCGACCCTTATTTAGGCCTTTTGTATGTATAAATAGAATGGTAGGAGATGCATATAAAAGGGGTGTGTGATGTAAAGTGAATGGCTTAGTGCATAAAGTAGATCTATGTGATCAAACATCTGTGTGACTATAAGAGCTCTGTGCCTACTGTAAGTATTGTAAGTGCTAAGTGCACGGGTCAGGCAAGGACTTAGTGCTTGGATCTACCTGGGGAAAGAGGATCTAGAGAGATGCGCAAATCTATTTTCCTAGGCGGGGTAGGATCTTGAAGGCTTTGTGTTGTAACTTGGTTTACAGAAGATAATAATAGAAGAAGACTTTGCGGATGTAGCCCCAGGGTGGGGGTGGACCACGGTAACTCTGTGTATTGTGTTGATATGTTTGTCTCTCTCTTGCTAAGTGCTATGATATGTTTAGATAGATCTATTGATGCTTTGTGCTTATGAGATATGAATGCATGCTAGATATGATACATAAGATGCTAAGTGCTTAATCTATTAAGTATAACATGTTTATCATTGCTAAGTGCTAGATCTGAGTATTCACTGCGATGCTCTATGCTTTCTGCGAAGTGTATTAATGAATGTATGTTAAGGAATAATTGATGCTAAGTGCATTGTAAGCAAGATAATCATAGATATGTGTCCCATCTAAGGTTGCAGACATATGAGTCCTGCAACCACCCCTGCCTCTACCTCGGGTGAGACTTCATCTGCTTCGTAGGTGTTGCCGAAAGGGCCGGTAGTTAGGGCTTTGTTGGTGCGCTCTTGAGCATTGAACCCTGGGTCTTTCCCTGTGCCAACAATTTTGTAAGCCTACTTCTCCTTGCACTACAAAGAACATGCAGGTTCTCCTAGATCCAACGACAGGTGGACCCCGTGCTCAGATCTAACGCCCGAGATCTATTCTCGTCTACTGTGCGCTACTCCTCTCTGAATTCATATCTGGCGGTCATCAGGGATTCTAAATGAGATCCAACGTTCACTGTTGATCTTCATAGTTGATTTTTTGATTGCCATGCCATCATCGGTCTACTGATCATTCTGATCTTTGCCATCAATGAAAAACATGCATACTCTGCCTCTGTCTGAAGCCATGCCAACAATCTCCCCCTTTGGCATTGATGGCAACCCAGAATGGCTTCTCTATTCTTCTTAGACCTCGATCTCCATCATCTCCATCCTTAGCATCCATTCATGTTGTTCTTCTCCCCCTTTGACATCAATGTCAAAGAAATACATGCTCCCCCTAAGATGTTGCAGTAATTTTTCGGAGGTATCAAATATTCAACCAACACAAATTCCCCCTAACAAGATGGATTCTCTTTAGATGTGAGACAGGATGACACCCAACTTCTGACGGAGATATTCAAAAGGTTTCTTGGCTAGGGGTTTAGTAAAGATGTCTGCAATTTGTTCTATGGTTGGAATGTAATGAACATGAACAATCTGATTGGTGACCTTCTCTCTTAGAAAATGGTATTTTATGGGAATATGCTTGGTCTTGGAGTGGAATACAGGATTCTTTGACATACTTATGGCACTTGTGTTATCATAGTGAATTGGGATCGGTGCAGTGTATTTTACCTCCAAGTCTGCAAGTGTCTAAATCATCTATAATACCTGAGTGCAACAAGTAGAAACATCAATATATTATGCCTCTGTAGTTGATAAAGAAATTGAACCTTTCTTTTTTCTCAACCATGCTACTAAATAATCTCCTAAGAAGAATGCACCTCCACTCGTGCTTTTCCTTTCATCAATGTAGTTATCCCAATCAACATCTGAGTAGATTGATAATTGAAAATTATGATTCTTAAGATACCATAGGCCATAGTTCATTGTTTATTTCAAATATCTGAATATCCTTTTGACAGCTAGCAAATGACTATGTTTAGGTGCACACTGATATCTTCCTACCATTCCAACAACATGCATTATGTCTGGACGAGATGTTGTGATGTATAGCAGGCTGCCTATCATTGACCTATATGAACTTTGATCAACATCAGGTGAGTCATCATCCTTTCTTACTTTACATACAGTAACCATAGGTGTGCCCACAAGTTTAGAATCTTCCATTTGAAACCTTTTCAACATTTCTCTTAGATATTTTTCTAGAAAAATGAACATTCCTTCAGACCTTTGAGTAATTTGTAGACCAAGAAAAAATGACAGTTCACATATCATAGACATTTCAAACTCGGACTCCATGGAAGAAGGAAACCATTGTACCAATGAATCCTTATTACATCCGAATATGATGTCATCTACATAGACCAATACGATGAGAAAATCATTACCCTCTGTTTTGATA
>SNQJ01S0014583.1:116512-182209 GCA_010110895.2 Picea sitchensis
TTGCATAAATTGAAGAAGTCTCAAGAAGCATTATCAGGTTCTATGTGATGATTGGTTGATGGTGATGATTTAATGTAAAGTTTTATTATCTCTCATATATTCTTGGGTGGAAGGAAGGGGTAAGGATGGAGAGTTCAAATCTCGCTTGATATTGGAGGATTGTATCTTCCTCTTGGAGGTTTATCCCTCCCTTTACATTTGGAAGCTGAAGTTACCTTTGGAATTCATTACTTCCCTTGAACAATAACTTTTGATTATTTATCATATACTGTGCATGGTGTATTGTGGTGTATTAGTGTAACTCTTATACTATTGTTCATTACTCATTGGATATAATTGAATGGTTTAAGTATAAGTTGAAAAAGGATTTAAATTGTATTTGATATTGATTCACCCCCCTCTTAGTATCAAGATGTTTATCACAGAACTCCTTGAACTCACTTGACATAAATTCACCTCCTCTGTCTGATCTTACTGCCTTTAACCTCTTTCCTATTTGATTCTCAGTTAAAGCCTTAAATATTTTAAATTTATCAAATGCTTCAGATTTTTCCTTGAGAAAGGAAACCCAAGTAAGTCTGGATTAATCATCAATGATCAACATGAAGTAGTTTTATTTCCCTGTGCCTTCCTACCTTGATGGTCCACATAAATCCATATGAACTAGTTTGAGTGGTTTCTCTGTTGAAGTAGAGATATTGGATTTAAACTGTGTCCTGGTAAGATTTCCTACTTGGCAGGGCTTACACACATAATCTTGTGGATTTGATATTCTTGGAAGATCTCTTACTGCCTCAAGATTTTTGAGCTTGATTAAGTGATCAAATTTTAGATGTCCAAGTCTCCTATGCCATAACCAGCTCTCATCCTGTTTTCTTAGATGACATTCTTCTCTATCTTCTTTCAACACATATACATTATTTTATGTCCTTATTCCTTTAGCCACCACTTGTCCTGAGTTTACAGACTTTATATTGCAGTCCTTGGAAGTGAACACCACTTCACATCCTCTGTCACACATTTGACTTACAATGAGCAGATTATATTTCAACCCATCTACAAGAAGAACATCTTGGGATTTTCCTTTTCCATTACTTAAACTCACCATCCCTTTACCCTTGATTTAACCTGGAGCATCATTTCCAAAGGTTACGTTTACTGATTTTCTTTCACTTAGAGATAAAGAATTACATTTGTCTCCCGTCATATGTTTGGAGCATCCACTGTCTATATACCAAGGATTCTTTTGTCTTTGAACTGACAACACTAATCCACACTTGTAACTTTCTTTCTTCTTTCAAACCTTGACATTTTCAGCAGGGGAATTCAAATCTAGTTCATAGTTTCTTAAGAGACAGTCAACAGCTTTATGTCCATATTTATGACAAATGTAACATTTTGGTTTATCGAATAAAGGATCATAATGATTGTTATGCTTAACCTGTGTCCTCTTCCCAACCATCAAGTGATTTGTAGTCTGTGGTGGTTTGTTACTTGGTTGTGTCATTCTTTGTTGTGGCAGATATCTATACCTTGAATGTCTTGATTGCTCATATCTAAATTTTGAATAACAGTTTACAACTTTGTGACCAAAATTAGAATAGAAAAAACAATATCCATAGAAAAAACTTTGGTACCTGGAAAATGGTTGTCTTCCTTGAGAAGGTAGATTTATTCCATGCTGATGATTTATTTAAGAAGAGAGTGTATTATCTCTCTGATCTACAGTTTCAGTTCTAGTACCTTTTTCTTTACTCCTCCTTGGCAATCAATCATCTTCTTTTGTTTCTGCAGGTTTGTTGTTGTCATATGATGTAGATTTGAAAAACTTGATGGGTTCATTGTTACTTGGTTGACCACTGCTTGATCCCTCTTCATAACCCAAACCTGTTTTTATCTTTGGGTTCCTTTGCTGATTCAAAATGGTGTCCAATCCTTCTGAGGCTTTGATACTTGACAGATTCTGATGATACAAGGCTTGAAACTTCTCCAACTCTTTCCTAGTTTTCACTACTTCTTCCTCCAGAGCTTCACATCTTGCCTTCTTTTCTAATAACTGTTGTTTCAAAATGTCTTCGATTTTCTTTGCCTCTTCTAATTCCACTTTTAGCAAGGAAAATTTTTCATCAGGTTCTTTATTGCCTTTGTTGAACTGTATCAACAATGTTTTTTGCTTTCTCATCTTAATTCTGAGTCTGTCAAGCTCTTCTAGTGCATTGATCAGTTCTCCTTCCAGTCCAACCACAACTTCTTCTTCATTAGCATCACTTCCTGTGATTTTACTATCATAAGCCTCTTTGTCCATAAGCATGAAGTCATTTAGTTTATCTTCACAAGAAGAGTCACTATCGGGGTCTTCTAAGGAGTCATCATTGTTTACACATAAGCTTTTATTTTTATCAAATCTTTTGGATTTGTGTTTCTCTTCACCTTCAGAGTTTTGGTCCTTCTTCTTGTGTGGACACTTATTTGTGAAATGACCTATCTTACCATAGTTGAAACATTTGAAGGGAAGCTTACCTTTGTATTTTCCTAATCCCTTCTTCAGTCTTCTCAGAAATTTTGATTCAATTTCATCAGGCTCATAATCCTCATTCTTGTCTACTTCAAATGATGCTTCTCTGGAGGTGGGTTTATCTTTAACTATTCACAGTTCATATGCAGTCAACATTCCTAGAAGTTGATCAAATGCCAAGGATTTTAGATCATTAATTTCTTCTATAGCAGAGACCTTCAGGTTGAACCTATCTGGTAGAGATCTCAAAATTTTATGAACTAAGGAGGGTTCCTCAATTTTTTCACCAAGTTCTTTCATTGCATTTACCAATTCTTCAACTCTTAGAAATTACTTTCCAATAGTTTCATCCTCTTTCATATTTAGCTGTTCAAACTGTACTCTGTAGGTTTGAAGCTTGGCGTCATTTACCTTGTCATTACCTTCATAACTGCTAATGATTTTGTCCCACATTTCTTTGGCAGTTTCTAAGTGCATAACTTTTACAAATTCTTCCTATGCAAGCCCGCTCAGGATAGCATTCATAGCCTTAGCATTGAAGCTGAATTCTAGCTTGTCATCCTTATTAGCTAGTACAACTGGCTTGACATAACCAGTCTCTACCACATCCCAGACATCTGCACCTAAAGCATTATGTAGGTTCTCATTCTAACTTTCCAAAAGGAAAATCTTGTTCCATTGAACAGAGGGGCCTTATTGGTTGAAGTTCCTTCATGGCTTGACATGTTTAAGCTCTAGGATCTACCCTTAGATAAAAAGGGTTGGATCTGATACCAATTGTTGGAGAACTGAGAGCAGGGGGTGAATCAGTTGTTACCGTGCTTAAACAATTATATCCATTTAAAAATTCATTACAGAACTTCTCAATGATGATCATAATAAATAAGTAGTAGAGTATTCAACATCAATCACACACATATATAGTACAGAGACAGATATTCCTGAGGAAACCCATAAAGGGTGAAAACCTCTTCTTCTTTATATGATAATTATTTTTTGTACATTATCAATCTTATGAGCACCAACTCATAATGAGGCTACAACCTCTATTTTGCAAGCTTCTACTTGCTAAGAGCACCAACTCTCTGATTTCTCTAGCACCAACTCCCTCACTGTTCCAACACCAACTGGATGGAAGCACCAACTTCCAGTTACACAGGCACCGACTTGTATATCAGAGAACACTTGTTCTCCCTTGCACCACCCTACCACCCTGATTTCTATGGCTTCAATCAGATGGAATCTACAACTCCCATGTGTTCAAGAATCCACTTGAAACTCTGAGGACAACAGTCTTCCCTAACACCTCCCTACCACCCTGATTATAAATATTTGCTACTGAAACTTATTACAGTGATACAATGTTTATCAATGGCTTACCAGTCTCATCATTTTTCTGCTACACTACTCTTCTCTGTCTGCATCAGTGTCTTCCTGCACACATTCCTTGTGCTTTCTGTTCTTCTGCCTTCTATGCTCTGTGCACCATGTCCCTTCTATACACCATTCCTCTTCTGTGAATTTCTGTTGTTGCACCTTGCCTCCTTCTTCACACCTAAATTATTCTCAACAGCAACACCCATCTCTTCTCTGTTCTACATTTTTATAGTCTTTGTGCCCCTTGTGCATGTTGCATGCACTATATTTTCACAACTCCACTAATCTTCACTATGGGATCTACATATCAATTTTGCGTTGAGTCCTCTTCCAATTCATCCTCGTAGGGATTCATTCTCACTTCCAATTACCTAAACACTCTGGTAGAAACCATCAGTGGTCTCTAGCAGTTACACCGGAGAAATAACTAGCGTGAGCTCCTGCTTTCGTGCCTTTTCCCTTTCTGAGAAAACATTTGTACTGTGCACTAGCTCTTCTAGCTAACCCACTTCCTTTCACGTGACCTTCGGCCATGACCAAGGGATTTTTCAAAAGGTATTTCGTGATTTCACGTATCGTGAATCCCTATTTCAAGGCATCTCGACTCTCCAAGTCGCGATCTCCAAAACCCCAAAAAGGAGCTTAGTTGGACTAGCTCCTTCCCTTCTCATGACCACCGGCTATGAACAAGAGCTTATCCATAAAGTGATTTTGTGACTCATGATTTTGGGAATACTGGGGATGAGGCATCTCGACTCTCCAAGTCATGATATCCAAAATGGAGCTTAGCTGCATGCTAGCTCCTCCCTTAAACCTTCGACAATGCAACCTTGGTTGTGACCATAGGCCTAATCTAAAAAGGCATTTCGCGATTTTGCATTTCGGGTTTTCTCTCATGAGTCTCCTTGAATCCTCATATTGTGAACCCCGAAATGGAGCCTAGATATGCTAGCTCCTTCCTTCATGTGGCCACGACGATGGTGACCACAGGTTGTGCCAAAAGGTGCTTTGCAATTTCGCATTTCAGCATTCTTCTTGTTAGTGTCTTTGACTCCTCCATCTCCCGGTATTTGAAACTCTGAAATGGATTCAGATCAACGGTTCACGCTCAGTGGTGATCGAAAGGCTATCCTCCGTCCCGAAACTTCAGCTTTCAGGATTTTGGGAGAGTATTGATGCTAAAACTCTCGAAACTAAACTCTCGGAGTGACGTCATTCTTGTGTCACTCAATGACGAGTCATAAGCTGAATGGCTTCCACATGTCACTCAGAATTGTGATTTCCAGTGGCCTAAAAAGTTGAATCAATCTAACACTTGTCCTTATATGCTCGTACCACCTGTCCTTGCTGACATAGGTTGCCACCTGTCCTCGTTGACGTGGTTTGTCATGATCTGCCTCCTAGAACTGACGGCTCAGATTAGATCTTGATCCAACGGCTCAGATTATATCGTGATTTCATGTTTCGTGAGTTGGAAGGATAGAGCACCTCGTGCCTTTGAACTTTCAATCAGCGAAATGACAATTGCTTGCCATATGTCCTCTGGCTTCAACGACTAGGATCATTTTGCAAATTCACGAGCCTTCATCGTGCCTAGTCAACGGTCCAGATCAATCCTCGATCCAACGACTAAGATTATTTCGTGATTTCGCATATCGCGAGTTAGAGTGGTTAGGAGCCTCCTTCCTTTGACCTTTCAGTCAACGAAATGCTAATCTGTAAACACATGTCCCTCCCGAAGATGAACAGTCCTCCTGATTTTGGGATTGATTTTGTAAGCCTGCTTCTCCTTGCACTATAAAGAACGTCCAGGTTCTCCTGGATCCAATGACAGTCGGACCCCATGCTTGGATCTAACGCCCGAGATCTATTCTCGTCTACTGCATGCTACTCCTCTCTGAATTCATATCTGACGGTCATCGAGGAATCTGAATGAGATCCAACGTTCACTGTTGATCTTCACAGTTGATCTTTCCATTACCATGCCATCATCTCTCTATTGATCGTTCTAATCTTTTCCGTCAATGAAAAACACACATACTCTGCCTCTATCTGAAGTCATGCCAACAGGGGGTACAAGTGATGAGACACCCCACCCTTGACGACATATTGCACCTTGTTTTCTTAAGTTTTGTGCTCCCGTCCCTCCAAATGATAGCCATCACAACCATATATTAAGGTTGTTATTGATTATAAAATATTCCCTTAGTAGAATATAAAATTGTGGTTAATTATTACCATTGAAATAATTTCAATGTATAAGATTTTTTTTAAATATTAATTATATGTATAAAAGAAATTGAATTTTTTTATATTAATTATAATAATTTAAATTACAATAAATTAATAGTAATCATAAAATATTTAATTGATATTATAGTATATTAATCCATTATCAACTATCACCTAATTTTAATTGTAGAAACCCAACTGTCGAAATGACTACCAGTAACATTGCAAGATTATTGGTAGTCATTTAATTAACCATAATTAATTAACAATCATGTTAAGATTTTGTCTAATGTACTTGTAGAGATAATGATAGCATTGGATAGTAGTTGTGGTTTGAATTTCATGGCACTACATCTCATATCATGATAGGTAACAAGTCACCATATAAAGTCACCTATTATAAATTTTGTAACGATTTGTCTTCTTATGTAATGGTTTTCCTTCACAGAGCCTTATAGATATCATCATTTTGGGAGAAATTGGGATGGTTGGGCAGAGATAGTGCATGAGTTGGGAACTCAAAGGAATATGGTGATAGGTTTGAGGCCTATGGGATGTGCTCCCACATAGAGGGCCACGATGAGTCACAAAGGCAGGTGCGGTACCACTCTACAATATGCCCCATTCTTCTTTAGCTCACAATTAAGGACTATAGTGGATCAACTCAATACCCAATTCAATGGTTAAATCTATACATTGGCGAATAGCTTCTAAGTCAACATGAAATTGGTATCCAATCCTCAAGCATACTTTACATATTTAGAATGTGTATTGATTGGTATATTTCTTTCCATGATTCTAGAATGCCAAATATGATTGTTTTGGGAAGGGTCGTTTCAATCCTGTGAGTTTCTTCTCCATTTCTAATTCCTGGCAGGAAATCACATCTCGTGCAATATTTTTATAGTGACTAGTACAAAATTGATGTTGGAAGTGTCATGCCTCCAAGCCTATTGAGAGAGGAGAAGAGATCACCATTTAATATTTTGATACCCTCATCCCCTTACCCCAGTGACAAGCATTGTGTGAGAGTTTGGGTTTGAAGTGCAAGTGCAAGATATGCATTATGGAGCTCTCTCTCAACGCAACCCTGAAGCCTATAATTATTGTACAGTTTAACCAATTTCCTGACAAAGCAAAGGAGAAATTGAGCACTAAAAGGTCTCATCAATAACTTTAAGTGCTATATATGTACATTTCATAATTCCATATTGAACTTTGAGTTCCAAAATATAATCTAAATTTTATAATTATGAAGGTTTTCTCCTTGCATCTCAGTGAATACTTAACATTTAAAATATAATCAAAAGTCAAATATTTTATTTTATTACGAAAGTTTTTTTCCCTTTACATATCCAAAGGTACAAATCGATGAATGAGATGTATGGCTAGGGTTTATTTCTGACTTATCTCTACACCATTCCAAATATTTCGTAATGGCACCAAACAGGGGGTTAGGCCCCCCTCCACCCACCTCTCCACATCACAAGCAAGATACCACCAGCCCCTTTGGCCCTTCTTCCATGATTCCAGTTGCTCGGAATGATGACACCATGGGACCAGATCCCCCTTTGCTCGATGAACCCATGCTAGATGTTCAAGAAAAGGACGTTCACAAGGCATATTGGAAACTTGGTCACTACATCCCAAAAGCTACGGAAACCCTGGAGTGTGAGATTCTCTCTCTAAATTTTGAGAGTCAAATTTAGCACATGAAATATCACGCTCTTATTGGTAATTTCCTTGGTATCTGGCCAAATGAAAAGGATCTAGTCACTTGGATCCATTCCCGCTGGAAACCCACTTGCCACAAAGATTTGAAATTAGGATCCAAGGGATTCTTTACCAATCATTTTTGAAAACCCTAAGTAAAGAGACAAATTCTTCGAGGGAGGGCCTTGCTTCTTCAGATATGCTAGTCTTCTCTCAGGTTACTGGAAGAACAACTTCGACCTAGAGAAAGAATATTTTTTGTATGCTCTTGTCTAGGTTCAAATTTATTCTCTCCCCTATGAAAACTGGGAGGAATAAATCTTAGCTAGAATTGGAAACACCCTAGGAACCTTTGTCAAAACCTCAAAATCCAAAAGATAGGGAGGCTACACCACTTATTCCAGAATATACATTTTCATGAATGTTTATATCCTTATTTTGGAATTAATTCACCTTTGTTTCCAAGATGTTGAATGCATTAAAACTTTAGACTATTAATTCATTATTTTCCGTTATCATCATTTTCATGAGCATGGCCACCTATATAGATACTTCCCCCTTCTGAATATGCCCAAAACAAACAAAGCTAACACCAACACCAATGATGAATGCTTCACCAAAATCCCGACCCATCGAAGAAAAAACAAAAAGAAATTACCCCAGAACCCTACTAGCTAGATTAAAATTCTCACCTCTAAGAACATTTTCGATGCTATTAGCTCTTTACTTACAAACACGGAAACTTTGATCATAGAGTCCTCTGGACTTGGCCTTCCTAAAACCCACAAACCTAAGAATTCTCCACCCTCTATCGAGCCAAAAAAACCCAAAATTGCTCACGTTTATCCAGAAATGCTTCCTTTAGAATACACCCCACACTTTTTTCCCCTAAGGAGAGTTATGACCTATATGCAGAAGAAATGGAACTAGATGGGATAGACCTACAAGGCATTATGGATGCAGTTTGTAATCAAGACATGAACTTGATACCCTCAGAGCATATCCAGTTAGCTCACAAAGTGCTCCAGAAATGTCGTCGAGACTCTCTAGACCCCTTATGATCCACTCCTTCTAATCCCAATTTGGGAATCCAACCCAATAAGCTCAAAGAAAAAAAAAAAAAAAAAAAAGAGGCAAGAAATCAAACCTTCAATTACTTTAGGAAATCGTGGATATATTGGTGAACTCATGAAAGAATGCTATGATCACGAATACCTTCCAACCCTCCCAAATTTTTCAATGAAAGTGATCTCTTGGAACATTAGGGGCCTTAACACTAAGAGGAAACAAACTCTCTTACGAAACAAGATCAGAAAGAATCACTAGATATTTTTATTTTGCAGGAAACTAAATTTTTAGGGGCTATGCTTCAAGCCATCTTATCCAAGATCTAGAAAGATGGTTTCTCCATGGAAATCGACTCCACATGAATCGAAGGAGGAATAAAGATCCTTTGGAATCAAGATAATATCCTCATGCAAAACGTTTTTGCATGAAACATAGTATTTCGGTAGAATTCCACCTATGAGGGGAAGAGACCACAGGATTCATCACCAATGTGTATGGACCCCACTAGTCTAGGGAGAAGCCAAATTTTCTCATGTAGATTCATAATGTTGCCTCTATAATGCACCCTTGCCTATGGATCCTAGGGGGATATTTAAATCTCATCATGGATCTGAAGGAAAATAAAAGAGTGCATCGACGGTTAGATCTGGATCACCTATCCTTCAAATATTTTATTCAAGAACATCATCTGATCGACCTAGAAACTAGAAATGGTAGGTTCACTTGGAACAATCACATAGAAGGTTCCCAATAAGTGGCTAGTAAGCTAGATATATTCCTAATATTGTATTATCATAGGTATGCACAAGAAATCCACCATACTCCCTACTATAGGATTGGATCATTGGCCCATATGCCTCTCCTTAGATACTCCTGGCAAACCTAGAATTAAACCCTTTCATTTTGAGAAGTTTTGGTTTTCACACATAGACTTCCTTCCTTTAATCCAGCTATGGTGGGAGGAGTCTAAGCATATCAAAGGTTCTATGATGTTTCTCTTCCACCAACATCTCAAGATTCTCAAGAACAAGATTAAAATCTAGAACAAGACCATTTTTTGCAACATTTTTCAAGCTCTGAAACTCTTAAATTATCAAATGGAAATTGTGCATCATCAAATCATACTTCAAGGAAGGTATCCATATTTGGAACATTAGGAAAATATCCTGGAAAACTAAGTATATGAAAGGAAGAAACATGAACAAATTCTTTGGAATCAAAAATCAAGAATTCAGTGGTTGAAGGAAGGTGATTGTAATTCCAAATTCTTCCATTGATCAATGATTCAACATCACCAATCCAACTGTATCTCATATAATATCAATTCAAGGTAATAAACTCACCTCTCATGCTAACATGGAGCAAGAACTCATTTTTTTTTTCAGAATCCCCTTATTGAGCCTCAAGTTGATCGAATGACAGTCATCACCAAAATAACGCAAAATATCCCCTTCCTCATCTCTGAAAATCAAAATTCTCTCCTTCTCAGGACCATCACTTTGGAGGAGGTGGAGGAATAAAACCTCATATTATCCTCAAGAAAATCCCCTGGTCCTAATGGATTCACCTCTAATTTTTTCCACCACCACTAGTCAATCATAAAATGGGATGTCCTTGAGGTAGTTCAGGAATCTCGTAGATTTTATGGGGTTCTCCTGGCGTTAAATGAAACTTTCCTTACTCTCATTCCTGAACAATAGAAAGTGGTTGACCCTAATAATTTATTCCCCATTTCCCTTTGCAATTTCATATATAGCATCATATCTAAATTTATTTCTCTCTGCCTCAAAACCCTCTCACCTAAGTTAATTTCCCTTGAGTAGTCTGGTTATGTTGAAGGGCACCAAATCCTAGATAGGATTCTCCTAGCCCATGAAGTTTATCACTCTCTGGAAGTCTCCAAAACTATGGGAATTCTCATTAAGGTGGACATGTTGTTACCCATGATTTTGGTCATGATGATGGTGTATTAATGATGGTGTACTCAGGCTCTTCATAAGAACTTTCTCCTGAGAAAAGTTACTTTCATCTCTTCCCAGGAAACGCACTTTTGAAGAAGGTTCGCAGGCTGCTAATATATTAGGGTGCGAGAATGACCCATTCTCGCAGGCTTCCTTAAGCCAAGGTGAGAAATTATCGCACTGTGAAGAATAGCTAGGGTGCGAACTCGTCCTAAAGCATGGAAAAAGATGGATTCTCGATGGTTCTAGAAGGGAATCTTCTAGAAGAATGGGTTGGCATTCGAATGGTTATCCTTGTACTGGATTCCCTAATATTGTGGGATCATTCTTATCCAAGTAACTATCTCATTCTCTCCTATATATTGAGGTTATTCTCATGGAAAAGGTTAAGCAAGATTCATTGGAGAATTGGTGAAAGAATTGTGTGAAGGACTTAGCTTGAATAGTAGCTTGGAGACTCTAGCAAGTCTACCAAGAGGATTTGATATTATTCCCTTACAAGAGTTGAGCAAGTGTGTGTTGGAGCTAAGAGCAACCCTTTGAGAGGAAGCTTGCGACATCAAGGTAATCAGTTGTAATGTTCTACTTTCAATTAATGTAATTATAGTGGCATGTCCCTTTCCCTTAAAGCTATTCTCACTTTATTGTGATTCCTTGATCCATACACATAAGTTGTGATTGAATATATTTTTCTATACTTCACTTTGGTTGGTTTGTATTTGTCTTGGTCTTGACTTCATGGGAGCAGGGGCCAGAGAATAGAGACCCTAGGAAGTGATATTAAGGTATGTTTCTTGTTCCTTCCTACTAGCTAATTCAATGGGTCGAAACTTAGGGAAAGGAGTCATACATCACATCACATTTTGTTCTAGATCTAAGAGTGGATCTAGGGAGGCTACATTACAGTGGCACCTACCGATTGAATCGATAACCGATTTGGCTCAGGGAATATAACCCGTTTTCTTATGGATTTTGGTAATTTTTCCTTGGCCATTTGTTCTTACCTTGCAGCTTCTCCATTTGTATCAATCCTAGAGTCTTGGATACCACGGAGACCCTAAGATCGAGGCCTCTTCAAATTCTTTAATGTCATTTCCAAAGAAATTTGGCTAGTTTCAAACATTCACTGCACTCCCGCAATGCTTTTTCTTGAGAACATATAGGATTCAGCACCACGACTTTAGGTTCGGTGGGAGGTTTCTCGCACTTTCTGCTCAAAGGGGCCACTGCCGGAATCGCACTAATTCATAATGTAATATTTCTAGCTTCTGAACTCGATTTTTCAAAGTTTTGGATTTAAAGTTTTACATCTTTAAGCGCGGATCAGTTTAGGTGCCTCAAAGGGGTTTTCTTGGACCATTTGGTTGATGTTCTCTTGTCTTATTTTTCTTGTGCATGAGAGCAGGTCTTAGGATTTTAAAGGCTCTTCCTGTCACTTGTCTTGACTTTCGTTTCTTGACTTTTCTTGGCATAGCTATACTCTATGATTTCGGAATCTGAGTGTGCTTATTTGTTGAGGGCTGGTGATCGGTTTGAAAGTTGGGCTTCTTTGTCTTTATCATTTTGCTTATTGTTTGAAAGATCAATTTTCTTATGTAATGCAATTGAAAAGACTAGTTTGTTTTGCTTGTTATTTTTGTTTTCATTGAAAGGAAGTGGTTTAGGTTTTTATCGACACTTGTTCATTGGTTTTATTCACGTACTCTCACTATCATGGGTGTGTGGGTCCTTTTGAAAAGTAGACATAATTTTTCTTTCAAAAATCGACTTTAGATCCGCCGAAAACATTGAAATCAATTGTTGAAATTATTGAAGGAAATGGAAACAATAGAGAATTGTTATTGATGGGTGATTTATTTGCATTTGCATTTTAAAGGAAATTATATTGTAGTTCAAAGTTTGATTTGGAAAACTTCTCTCTCCCTCCCATGCATAGGATTCATTGAGCGGAAATTGCTATATTTCATTCTCATCCATGCATCGTTAGGTTAGAGTCTTATACAACATCAGTTTCATCTCCATTTTCTTTATGAGTTAAACAACAACCATTAAAACCTTTGTGCAATTCGCAAAATTTAACTAGTAACTCTTTTATAAGACTCTATTACACCAACATTTAGCTAAAGAGTAGCTTTGGAGTAGGAAGAGATCACTCAAAGCACAAAACCTGTGTATCTTGTGTTAGAATTATTAAATTTGCATTTTACAACATCTTGTCCTAGAGCCCTTCTCACACAAGGTCAAACCCGAGGAATCACATTGATATTGATAGAGTTACTCACCTGCTTTGTTGATATCAATGTAAATATTGCACGTATTATTACGGGGATCTCAGGTATAATCACAATTATGAGTGGAATCCTTCCGAGTTGATTTGAACTAGATACCACGCATGCATGTAGATCGGTTGTCGGCTCCCGGGATTTATTATTTGTTGGTGGTAACCTTAGTGGCCCTTATCTCTAGGTACTTACGAGGGTGGTAGCAGAAGGGAAATTCTTCGGTACACGAATTTGGCGTTGATAAAAGGAAATCACTGGAGCTCCTTGGGAATTGCCACCCATATTGATTATGTGTAGGAGCTTACACGAGGGTGTAAGTCCATTAAACAGATCATCAACGTAACTTTTCAACCTAATGACCCCTTCGTCTCATTGTTACCAGCGGCTGGATTTCATCACCAATAAAGTGACTTTGGAATTGGAAGAGTTTTGTTGCTTAATTGTTGCTTCCTAGATTTTGTTTACTAAGCGTGTTTGTTTCCCAAAGTTGACCATAGATTTTTCTTCACGAAGTTTGTCACTCATTTGCAATAGCTCCTCAACGTCATTCCCATAGAATGTAGGGTTTATCTCCAAAACATCTAGAATGTTCTCAACCCTTTCCTACAAGAACACCTAGAGGCTCTCCTCAGTAGAGTAAAGTCCACGGTCGTCCACCCATACAAGTGGAGCCTTGGCCGACTCCTCTAGAACATTTTAGAGATTACAAAATTACTCAGAGGGACTTTTGACTTCACCATGAGTTAAATGGCCGTTTATCGCAGTGAATTCTTCAGGAGACTTAGTTGTTACATCTTATAGATCACCAGTTGGACCCTTTACCGGGCATGAGGCCAAGATCTTTTTTTGGTATACAGGTGTTTTCCGATGGGACCTTTTGTTTCCAAGGATTCACCTATGATTTCAGGAAATCCAACCCACTGTGATTTCCAGAATCTAGTCGAGGAGCCGATCTTGTTGGCTTCTGCGCTTATCACTTTCATCCCACTGTTGAGGTATTGCATCCTCACCGGATACTTAGAGTGTTCCAACCGGGTTTACTGTTGTTAGTCTTGCTCCTATCAACATACCGTGAACGCGCAATGTCAATCTGACACTACCATCTGGATACAGTGCATTGAATGCTTCCATTCCACTCCACAATACGCAAACACCATCCGGCTCTCCTGGTGGTCCTTCTTCTTGGGCACTCTCTTCCTGGTTTTTTATTCCAACACTCCTCAATTTCCTTTTGGAGGACCTTCTTCGTCTTCCACAGGCAATCCTAATCCTAGTGGCTATTCCATCATTCCTCCAACTTACCCATATTACGGTTGGTGGAAAGTTTCATAAGGTGAGTATGACTCAACCCTCTTCGGTAGCAAATTCCTTTTGGAGGCCAAATCCCAATTGGAACACAACCCCAATTGGAACCATTTACTTTTAATTGGAACACCACCTTGATGGGAGGACCATTATTCTGCTTATGGGAAAAACATACCTTCGTCCTTGGCCCGGTGTTGGAATTATTTGATACAACATCCTCCTCAAACAACTGGGGGCAGCAGTTTCCAGCTACATCCGTAATACCCCCTATTATGGGCCAACCATATCCAAGTTCATTCAATCCCATTTGGGGTTGGATGATCAAACTCATGTCCCCGCTCAAGGTTAAAATCCATAGAGATACTATCCTCTCCAACCACCATTGAATTTTCCTGGGTCTTCACATTATATGCGGTGCCCTATGGTCTCTTGGTTTTACCAGCCGGGCTTCCTCCCAAAGCCACGGTACTTACGCGGGTGATCGTGATTTACCCTTCATAGTCACTTTGGATCTTCTGGATTTGACAAGGATTTTAAATGAACCCATCTGTCACAATCCAAGTTGACCTCCTATGCTGACCAAGTTACCCTCATACATTCCAAATTTCAAAGGAAAACCTAATGAATATCCAAATGATCACGTGACTACCTTCCACATTTGGTGTTCATCCAACTCATTAATGGATGACTCTATTAGATTACAAATTTGATGGTACTTCCAGATTGCCACGGGAGTTTTCTTCGAAGCACAACACCTTAGCTATGGATTTCCATACGCATTACCAGTTACCGATCATTCACGACCACGGGGACCAAGATTTTGACTTCTCAAATAGAGCAGACCCACTCCTTATATCCGATCCATTCCTTGGCAAGGTGGCAATGGAGACGACATCTTATTAAACTTGAACTTCCTGATCATTTGTTGGTAGAGTGGTTCATGAAATATTTTGTGAACGATATTGGTCGTGACATTTCCATGGGTGGAGTAGTCGCGGAGAAGAACAAGCCCTATAATTCATTCTCAATATGGACCCTCGTTTATTAGCAAAGCGGAACCGCTACGATTTACTACGACCCCCTCTTCCTTCCACTTCCACAACTTCAGCTACTCCAGTTTGCCTCACATGCGGTTGATGGTGTGATTAGCGCTTTTAGACCCCAATACCTCCGCCTCAAGCCCTGGAAGCCAAACTGCTTCTTCTAATGTTCAAAGATGCTCCGTCTCCTACCCCTCAGCGGAAAGAGACTTACGAGGTAAATCACGGTCAATCTACCCGGTTGGTAAAAATATAAAAGGTGGTAAGAATGGGGAAAAATACTTCTCAAAAGCGGAGCAAAACCAAAACCGCTTCTGTTGATGATCGGGATGGTGAACCTTAATTACACTTGTCTTTTGTGTATTGATCGTCACCACAGATAAGGATTGTCCAAGACGTGCCGGGGTCACTAAGTTCCTTCAAGGATCTCCAGAGAGCCACGCAGCCATTTTGTCCAACCCTTCTCGTCTCAACCTTGAACGAGTTGGTGTCCATCACTAACCCTCATCTTCTACCTCCTATGTTTGATGTATCTTTGGCGATTCTAAAGTGAGCGGCCGTTGTACAAACTACTCAAACCAAAGATTATTATCATTCAAAAGAGAAATTTGATGATCTACCCCCTTCGCGAAACAGCCCCTCTCCCACAACTCACTGCAATGGTCACTCTTCATATGCGAACGTAGGGCCACCGATGCAGGTTAAGCGGCCCACACCAAAGTGATACGTTCAAAATTGGCTTTCAATCACCTCATGTTAAAATGCGGCCCGGAACTATAGCATTGTTGAAGATCTGGCTAAAGCACCTTCAGCGATGTCTACCATTGAAGTCCTTCAGTCTTGTCCAACACAATGGAGGCACTGTTGAAGGATCTTGGTGGAATGATTCGGCGGATAAAATTTAATAATCTTTGACTTGAAAAATCACATTCCAAGGTTACCCCAACAACTTTCAGCGTTCCTAGATCCAATTGGTTATCTCGACAAAAACATTTTATGAACCCGTTAATGAAGAGTACCTCGACGCCATCATATCTCTGCTTGTTGGAAATTGGTGGCTCCTTATTTCGTCGATCTAGAACCTCACCAGCCTTCATGACTCGGTTTAAAGCCCTAGATGTCGCTATGCGTTTCCCATCACGTTAAGGAAAAGCGGTCCAAGGTGAACAGAGTCTTTGCATACACTTGATTACAATCTTGGCAGCGCCGGTGGATCGATTCCATGCGTCGCGGTTTAGCCGACCCTTTTCATGGTGGTATTTTCCCCATCAGGTAAGTTGTTACCATCGACCAAGCTATGATGGCCGAAACTACTGAAAGAGTTGGAATATAGCGTACTCAGCGTGGTACCCACAAATGATAGCGGTCAGAGCAATTAACAAGGATTCTCATAACTGTATCCATGAATGATTAGGGATTCGCATAAAACAAGTTGGCGCACAATGTTTTTTTCGGCATTGTGGACGTATCGAACATCTGTTAAGTCTTCTACTGGGTTTATACCTTTTCGATTAGTCTATGGTGTGGAAGCCATCCCTCAGATTGAATCACGGATAACCTCTTTAAAACTAGTTGTTGAAATCCTACCACCCAATGCAAAACCTGTAAGCGAGGAAGAATGTCTATTGTATCTTATGCGGTTAGATGAAACTTCGGCGTGATGCTACCCTAGTTATAGAAACCCAAAATAAATATATCAAAGCCCAATACAACAAACACATCAAGCCACATGTTTTCTCTGAGGGAGATATCATTCTCCTCTATGATCAAGATTAGGGTATACTTTAGGAGATGGAAAATTCGAATCTATGTGGTGAGGTCCTTTTATCGTTAGATGAGTTTTGGAGGAAGGAGCTTATGAGTTGGTATATTCACGATGGTATCCCTTTAGAATTTGAACCAGGGAATGGGTTGTACTTGAAGAAGTACTATTCATAAAATCATACGTACACAAGTACTTGTAATTTTATAGTATCATACTTCTTATTATTATTTACTATAGCTTGGTTTTGTCGTTATCTGGTCTACTGCCCTTATATGACATTGTGTTTGATTTCGGATATGTTGGAGTCTTCGCTACCTATATTGGCAGCTAATGGGTGCTATGCGTAGTACTCCTTAACCTTGCCGCCATGGGCAATTTAAGCCCCTAAGCGATTGTATCCGCCGGGGTGTAGTAATGCACCGATTAGATCACGACCAACAACGTGCAGTGCTCGCATCATTATTGAATTATTGGTTGGTGCTATATCGGTTTAGTTGTGTATTTCGATTCACTGGCTGGTAGTACTCTGATTAAGTAATGTCACACTGAAATTCCAAAGTCCTACTTTATTCACGGGTGTTCGCGAATTAAGCCTCTTAGACGATTATTTGATTACATTGGAATATCAACATATTCCACAGATGTAAATGATACGGATGCATTGGCTAACTATGTATTGAACAGACATTTGAATCGTTATAAATCAGTCACATCAATTTTCATCACACATGATAAACCGGTAGAAACCGAAAATACATATATATAACAATCAAAGAGTTTTCAAAGTTTTTTGTCAGAGACCAAAATGTCAAAATCCCGGGCTCCGCCGATTCTGGTGATATGGATGGCCCGTTCAACGGTAACACATGACGCCTAGGAAGATCACGAATGATCGACTCATGGACCACAGAGCCTCCTCGCTGGCGTTGATCGCGTCGTGGAACCTCTCTAAGAGGCATATATGGAATATCTGCGGTCAAACCCTCTAGGTTTTGTTTCACCACTTCATAATCCTTGACATCCCATCCAACTACTACACATTCCTCTCCTCACCTCTGAATAGGAGAACTGCCAGCAGGTCTATAAGGTCCAACATCTGTGTCATCAAAACAAATTTTGTATTTGGTCTTTGAGCGAACATATAAAAACATTTGCATATGATAAAAGATTCACAAAAACATTTAAAGGAAAAATGTGTACTTCTTACCAGTTCCCCCCACTGAGCATCCTACGGCAGGACTAAGTCAGGATCTCCTCAGAAATCCAATTTGGCAGTCATCGACCATCAACATCGTAGTCCAAAAGCCAATCGAAGAGAATTATCATCATGCGCTTGATGAGTTGGGTTATTATATGTCGAGACCATGAGCCAACCTACATCCTCAGCGATGCTTGGATCACAGGGCGGTAAAATTCCATCAATACATAGTCGGTAATGGGAACCCTCTCAGGGATAAGGACTACTAATGAATCGTACGAATTGCTTGAGTCACCCTCGTTTGCCATTTTAGTCAACTACTTTTCATACTACAAAAGGCGCATCTTCCCGATTTGAAAACCCGAGGTTGATTGCACTCCAATGGCATACTAAAGTAACTCCTATAGCGCCATGTGAGGAGTGAAACTCCCAGTCATCTGATCTATGGTGAACAAGATATTACGGAGGGTCAAATCCCGTATCCCCCAAATAATTACTTTTTCTTTCTTCCTCTACGCCTCCGGGAACACAATGTAAATGGAGAATTACTGCTCATGGGCAGCCCACCACCTCTGCTACCATTTAGGCTCACATAGTACCCCTGCTGTGACAATCTAGTTAAAAAGTAAATTTCCTCAATATCTAAGGGCAGTGTGGACCCCACATGGAATGCACATACAATCGAGGATCCCACATATATACCACAAAGGGTACTCCTAATAGCGACTTAGGCCCCTCATGCTTTCCCGGAATCTGAGAATGTACTTCAGGAGGCCATAGTTTCTTAAAGCAGCAATAGCAGGTGGATGATTTCCAGCAATAGCATTGTCTTCTCATGCTCCCTTCGGCTCCGATTTCAAAGAACCGATGCAGTGGCTATTTATCTGCATAAGGAACATAAGAAGAAGATTAGCAACTCTATTCATTAATTGGTTTTTTGGAGGTAAATTCTTAAAACTTTTGTGGCTGCGGTTCCTTGAGGTCACTTAGACGCAGTCGAGAACCACTGTGGTAATGGAGCTCCTGCGGGAATCACTCATTCTACATGAGTCACATGCTAATACACAGCCAGGAATAATTTGGCGCAAAATTAGGGTGCATAAAACCAACTCAAAAATGAATTTTTAACCAATGAAAATGAAAAATTAAACCATGAAGAGGTAGAAGACAGGGAGCTTACCTCAATGACAGAGACGGTTCGCCAAATTGTCGCTTGTGCCTCTCGCGATCATGCAACGAAATTTGGGGGAAAAAGAGGGGTTTTGGGCTCAAATGGTGGAAAGTGAAAATGATATGGTAAAGAGTTTTACTTATTTATATTAACTTTTACCATGTTATTTGGTTTTTTTATGATTATTTATCTATTAAAACCTAATCCCTAATTTCCTTTTGAGTGTAACTTTGCAGGCATAATGACTTCGATGTTCCTTATCTGAGGGATGCGGACATAATTTTCTTTTTCTCGCGTGTTTGATTTTTTTATGGTTTTGATGGAAACCTCGTGATGGTCTTCTACATAAGTTCTACCGGCGCGAGGAGCGCGTCAGTGTACTTTTATAACTTTTGAATCAGGTTATGAAAGATGCCCCCACAGGTCCTCTTTTAAGCTCTTTCAAACTCTCTAAACGTGAAAGAGATAGCCGAAATGACCTGATTTTCATCGTCAAATTATCACGGAAAATAGAGGTGAGTGATAATTTATCTCTTTTGGAGTCCTCATCGGACTATTTATTAGAAAAGGGTAGAGTTCTTTTTTAAGTGTTTTCCAGACTCTATAATCATGAAAACCGGGTTCTATCTTTGGACTGGATTAAAACAAACGTTGATGGGCCAGTGATGGGATAGCCCTCCTTCTTAGGGTTAGTTAAAACTACTCCGAGGGACTCATCAGAAGGATAAGCCCATATATCAACAAACTGTAATATTTATCCTCCTCAAGCTTGTGTAAAATAAAAGGGGTACTCGCCATAAACGGTGGGGTAAAAATTTAGAGGGATATGTTTTCATCTTAAATTGATTGGTAATTAGAGTCGCCGGCTCTTGAACATGACACCTCCTTATTCGTCATTTGAAGCCGGTTTTGGAAGTCCATTTGTCTCTCATTGGATTTTCTACAAGGTCGTCCTGTGTCATCATTGAGTCAATGCTGCCGTCATTGAAATTTTCGTGTCATTCATATGTTCAAAGAGAAGTCCAATCCAGAACCTCATTAGGTCGATACATGTGGAGTTGTCATTCCTCTCGAGGTCGGCCTTCCATCTGGATTCAATTGCTACATGCGCTGTTTCACCTTCAAAATCTATTACTCATTTAGGTGTCATTGATGGGGATACATCAAGGCCCTCGTAGCAAGTTTTGTTCTCTCGACTTCAGCTCATTATCCGGAATCAGGACTTAGAAATTCTTTGGTACACTTAGACATGCCTCAATGGCGAGGTTCCCTGCGCTTTCGAAATGATTGGGTTTCGTCATTGACCACGATCGAAGATTCCCATCGGTTATTGACTTCAACTCGTGTCCATTTCACACTCGATGGATTGTACTAGAAGTACCTTGGAAATCATTGACAACAATGGTGATATCCCTCACGCTTATTAACGGTTCATCAATGACCCGATTAATCAATTGGTTTCTACCATGTTCAGCTTCAGCACATGTAATCACATGGATTAGATTCATGCACTGAAGCGTACGTGGAGTTGGGGCCTGAATATCATCTCTTTGTGTCCGGAGGTTGTGATGGAGTATGTATAATCTATGACACATACATCCACTGTGTACGTCTCGTGGCTATGCCGTCTTAATTTGAAGTTTCACTTAGATCCGGTGTATTCACGGTGGCTATGCTATGTTGCAATGACATGGATCCGCGATTAATGATTGGTGGCCATGACTTATATTAGTATAATCCGTCGTAGTCACGAGTATGGGAATGCCACCTCAAATTGGTATATATGATATTAGTAGATGCTTGGGTGTTCGTGGGTTTCTGATTAGGTCAGCCTAGTTTCCAACACAGGACATCTGACTTACAAAGTCTTTACCGAGGTATCCTTTGGATTCCAATATCATATGGGGGCATTCTATTTACTGTGATTTTGGGTCATCCTTGATGGTGTATTAATGATGGTGGCCACTCGGGCTCTTCATAAGAACTTTCTCACGAGGAAAGTGGTGTATTAATGATGGTGTACTCAGGCTCTTCATAAGAACTTTCTCCTGAGAAAAGTTACTTTCATCTCTTCCCAGAAAACTCACTTTTGAAGAAGGTTCGTAGGCTGCTAATATATTAGGGTGCGAGAATGACCCATTCTCACAGGTTTCCTTAAGCTAGGGTGAGAACTTCTCACACTATGAAGAATAGATAGGGTGCAAACTCGTCCTAAAGCATGGAAAAAGATGGATTCTCGATGGTTCTAGAAGGGAATCTTCTAGAAGAATGGATTGGCATTCGAATGGTTATCCTTGTACTAGATTCCCTGATATTGTGGGATCATTCTTATCCAAGTAACTATCTCATTCTCTCCTATATATTGAGGGAATTCTCATGGAAAAGGTTAAGCAAGATTCATTGGAGAATTGGTGAAAGAATTGTGTGAAGGACTTAGCTTGAACAATATCTTGGAGACTCTAGCAAGTCTATCAAGAGGATTTGATATTCTTCATACAAGGATTGAGCAAGTGTGTGTGTTGGATCCAAGATCCACTGAAAGGGATCTTGCGACATCAAGGCGATCAAGTTGTAATGTTCTACTTTCAATTAATATGATACAGTGGCATGTCCCTTTCCCATAAAGATATTCTCACTTTATTGTGTAATTCCTTGATCATACACAAAGGTGACAGTTGAATATATTTTGTTATCTTCACTTTGGTTGGTTTGTGTTGTCTTGTTATTGACCTCACGAGAGAACCGGAGTGAAGCGAGAGCAACAGAGACCCTAGGAAGCGATATAAAGGTATGTTATTTGTTCCTTCCTACTAGCTAATTCAATGGTCAAAACTTAGGGAAAGAGTCATGTCCTGTTGTAACATACCCACTACCTAGATCAAAGTTTTTCGTTTAGTTATCGACAATGAGAATCCCCGAAGCTTGCATCAGCGACATGCCAACCTTGAGCAATGGGTATTTCATTCACCTATACAGATTTCTACACCTAACCGTGGTCTTTCCATGATGACCACTTCAGGGTTTCGGGGTTTTGTCCTTTCTAATGTTGAGGGTTCCTACGCCCTCAATTCTCCGATTCCCGACGTGCTCCAACTTCCACTAGTCCCCTTGGGCTAGTCTTTTGGGTCCATACGACCTCCCTCTATGTGACCGCAGCCATACCTCCTCATCGGGGTTTGGACACTCGTGATGTCCCAACAATTTGGTTCACCGATCCCCAAATCTCAATACGCTCCTCTACTGCCTTAGCCTCCCGGGCTAAGTCTTTATTCCATGTGACCTCTATCTCACAAGACCGCAGCCTTGTCCCCCCATCGGGGTTTCGGACTTTCCAATATCGAAGTGCAAACGTCCCCAGGACTCGCAATTCCTCGAATCTCGACGTGCCCTTTTTTACGCTAGCTCTCCTAGCTAGGCTCCTATCTCACAGGACTGTGATACCCGTGACCGTAGTCTTATCCTTCATCGGGGCTACAGGGTTTTCAATGAAAAAATGTATGGGCTCATGGGATTCCCGATCCTTCGAATCCTGGCTTCCCGTTATGCTGACAGCTGGCTCCCACTCATCGGGGTTTCGAGCATCGCGATTCCAAAATGCATAAATAAATTGTCATCAAGATTCCCGATATCCCGATGACACAAACACCGATCAACAGCTTCCTATCGGGACCTTCCCCGTCAGCGTCGATGGGTGCCACGCGTCCTCTTGTGATGGATGGTCCTAATCTCTCTGGGTTTTTGAGACTTGCGATGTCCCAATTCTTACGGCCCCAGGAACCCCAATTTCTCGATGCCGAATATCCCGACTCTCTACATATTTCTAACATCTATCTCCCCAAATGGACAGTTCAGATCTTGTCGGGGTTTTCACTTCGGAATTCCCCGAACTCCTGTCCACGGGAGTGTCGATATCCCAAATCCCGATAATATACCTCGATATCCACCACATGTGTCCTCAAACATACGGTCCAGATCTTCCCAGCATTTCGAGACTTCTGATGTCCTGGACGCCTCGTCCCTAGGACTCGCGAAATGTCAGACTCTGACTCCCTGCAGATCTCTGACACGCGTCCCAAGTGGATGGATGGTTCAGATCTCTCCTCGCGTTTTCGAGACTTGAAGTGTTTTGATTTTCTTGTTCTCAAGAATCGCGATATGCCGATGGCTGGGATCCCGATGGTAACCATTGGACGGCTCCGGTCTATCCAACGGCTGACGGGTAATTGGTCCAATATCTAACGATCTAGATCCGTCCTTCCTGCGCACACTACAAAGACTAAACTCTAAGCATCTTAACCCGATCCAACGGTCGACGGGATTCCTGAATGAGATCCAACGACTCATATTGTCCCACCTTGGGCATTCTTCCACTACTTCGTAGGTGTGGAAGGATCAACGGTCCAAATGTTCTCATGGACCTTAGGGGACCTATGATCTCGATTTCCTTGCTATTCACGAAGATAGAGGGAAAAGGAGCAAGGGATATAACGCTCCTACTACTTCCGTCGATCTGATGGTCATGAATGACCATGGGTCTTCCGACAGGATTCCATCCGTCGATTCGTTACTTATCCCTATGCTGCTACTTCAAAATCTTAAGAGAGTCATTCCTCTTCGTACAGGGTTATTAAGACTTTCGCATTCAAGTCCTTTTTCTGGGTTCTTGGTGAACCTTTCTAAGAAGGGAATATCTGTGAAGAGATCTAATCCAGGGCATTCCTGGAAACAGACAAAGGGAAACAAACTCCCGAAGATGGACTGGAAGTCCGACTTGGTTCAGCTCATGCATAATAAAATCCATTTATCGACATAAGTCATGCATGGTTTCCTCTGTTATAAGCATATATCTATTCATTCTTATCAAACACTGCACAGACATTCTAACACTGAAATCATTCACAATTTCACAGTTCTATCAGCATATATATACATATATTATTCTATGAATTTCAAGATGCAAAATATATAAAACACTTATCAGTAATGACACTAGAAGTATGGGCAACTGCTGAGAGGGGTGCTCATTTCCACCCAACCGTAGGCTCAGCGACTCGCAACGGATTTACCATTAGCCACCCCCGAGCTGAGACCATGATGCTCTGAGACTGCGTCTCTCTGTCTGCCAGTGACCAGGAGCGAAGGTTGCAATCCTCCCTCTCTACTATCACTCACTCTGCTTAAAATTGCCAGAGTTCCCCTCGCGTCCGCCCTCTCAATCGCTTCTTCCATACGCCTTATCCTCTCGCGAGGTTGCATGTGGCACGATTACCCTCGCGTCAATCAGGCCGGATGGCTCTATGGATGGGTGGTTCACCATCCCATCCCTCATCAATCCATATGCCTACCAGCCTACGAGGCATTAAATTTCAGGGCCAGCGAGCCGCTTTTGGTTCTTCGAGCCAGTGGAGTCCAAATACGGTATTTAATTCTCAGTGGAAGTTAACGCCACCTTTTTAGGGTCCTTCCACCGCCATCGTGGTCTCTTTTTCTGCACATCCCCTCTCAGCAGTCCTACAATAAATTCAAAATATCATTCACATTCATTGACCTCTTCCTCAAGGTCCATTTACATCACATATTCACATTTATGAGTTTGCCATAGTCCTTGGCCAGTCCAGTTATATTTACAAGCTGGGGGAAACAGGGTGTTACACCTGTCCTGTTTTGTTCTAGATCCAGGTGGATCTAGGGAGATCTGTTAGTGTCTGCACCTACCAATTAGTCTGATAACACATGCCCAAAGCCTTTGATAAGTTAATATGGGAATTCAACAAATAAATTATTGTCACCTTTGGCTTTCACCAGAATTTGTTCAAATGGATCATGGGTCCTATTTCCTCTGATTTATTCTCTCTCTTTATCAATGGCTCCCCATATCAACCCTTTCATCCCTCATTTGGAATCATACAAGGTGACCCTCTTTATCCTTTTCTCTTCATCCTTACGGTAGAGGACCTTAGTAGAAGCCTTCGGGCTATGGTTGATAATCACCAAATTCAAGGTCTTTCTCTCCACAATTCTTCAGACCCCTTAACACACAACTATTTCATGGATGAAACCTTGTTAATGGGAACCCCCTGTACTTGTGAAGATCGTGCCTTAAAGAAAGTCATTGATAAATTTATGGAAGCCTCTAGCACCTCCATCAACCATCTCAAATTCCAGATCTTATTTTTTAAATTCCTTTGGGAGGGAGCCCAATCCTCCAAAAGATGAGCTTTGCTAGCTTGGAATACCATCTGTCTTCCCAAATACGATGGAGGATATAGCATCGGAGATATGAAAATTCTCAATAAAACTATGGGAGCTAAAACTTGGTGGAGATGGCTTCAACAGAAAGATGAACTAAGGATTCGATTGTGGAAGAAGAAATATGCAGCTCAAAAAGATGGCCTTGATCTCATCATAATGATAGACTCTTCTGTAAAATCCCTCATCTAAAAATCAGCTTGGAAAAATAGATGGTTAATTTATCAACATAGCTTTTGGGAAATATGTAATGGTCATTAAGCCCTATTTTGGGAAGACCTGTGGTAGTAGCTTCCATCCCTTCAAGATTACCATCATCTCACCCCCATAAAATACATTATCCAATCTATGTTGGGGAAACATTTCAAGAACTATTGGGACACAACTTATGATTCCATGTATTGGCCTCTCTGGCATATTTACCATGACCATATCCCCCTCTATCTAAGATCTCATCTTCAGTACCTTTTACAGTGTCTAAATCAGAGGAAAATCAAAGTTTCCACACTTCCTCACAAACTGAGATGAGGATATAGACCAGTGGGCACCTTAAATATCAAAGAAGACTATATCTTACTACTCACCACTCCAATCTTCCCCAGGAGGAAATTTGGAAGAAAATTTTGGGCAACAAACACTAGCGAAAATTTTCTACCTTGCTCTGGAAAATAGCACATCAAAATATTCCCACTTGGGATCACCTTTCCAAAAGAGGCTTTATCAGTCTCGGGTTTTGCAATATTTTCTCTATGCATGAAGAAAATTTGGAACACCTCCTCAAATATTTACCCTTCAACAATTCTCTTTGGGACCAAGGGGATTTGGATTTTAGGCAATCTAACTGTAACATGCATTTTTTCATATCCACCATCTCCTCTTAGCAAGACAATTTCTTTTCCAATACAATGCTCAATCGCATTTGGGTTCTCCTTTTCCTCTTTATCCTATGGGAAATATGGAAGGAACGTAACCATAAAATATTCAAATATCAGGCCCAACCTAAGGATATCATTTGGCACAAGATCAAGCAAAACTTAGTGAAGACTATTTCTAAAGATCCATGGTACCCAATTGACCCCTCCTTCTCTTCTCTAGAGCATCTCCTTCTATCCTACTAGCTCCCCTTAATTCATGTTCCAACTCTCCCTCCCCTTGTTCACACTCCCAAACCTTCCATCCCCACCTCTTGGTCCCCTCCTCGGCCATGTTTCATCAAGCTTAACTGTTATGGAGCTTCCAAAGGTAATCCGGGACCGACCAACTATGGAGGTATCTTTAGAGACAGTAGAGGTCATATTCTTCATATATTTTATGGAAGTCTAGGTATCACTTCCAAAAATACTGCAGATATTTGGGATCGAATAAAATGTGTACAATAATCCTATCAGCATCACTTTCATCAGCTCATTGCAGAGGGTGATTCTCGTCTCATCATCAATATGCTAATAAAACTTCAATGGGGCTCCTCGACATCAAATCTCTCAACGAAGTGGAGTTTGGAAACCTTAATCGACCTTGTGGGTTCTCTTTCCTCCTCTATCCTAGGTCTGGTTCCTTCACATGTTAAAACAATATAAAATAGAGTGGTTGACCGTATCGCCAATGCTAGCGTTGAAAATCATATGTATGTGCAATGGGAAAACCTTCCCAACCTCCCTTGGAAGCAATATTATCTCTCTTTAGTTGTAGTTGATCTTTTTTCCCTGGATGGGGTGCCTATTAGATCTCATGATGATAGGGGGGTATGAGTGATGATACACCCCACCCTCAATGACATATGGCACCTTCTTTCCTTAAGTGTCGTTCTCTCGTCCCTTCAAATGATAGCCATCACATCCCTCCTAGTCACGTCAAGGTGGTTTTGTATGCAATAGATTTGGTGGGTATTCAAGAGTCGACGTCGATCGAGGAAAAACTCAATATGACCTCACCCTCACATTATATACATGGAAGCTCATTTTCTCTCATGTTTAAGAATGATGATAGCACTAGTCCTTCCACTAGAGATTAACCATTGTTGTGTTATGATGAAGAGACTCCCTCATCAGAATATCATTTCCCACTTATCAGAGGCAGGGTGGTGGTTCATTCAGGACATAAATTGGGAGCCTTGGCTGGGATATGATGTGGTCATAAGTCTGTTCTTTGGTAATCTTCCAGTTCTCCTTATTACCTGTCGGTTTTCCCATACCTTATTTGTTAAAATATACCAAATCCCTCAGATCTGGATATTTATTGTTATGCTAGTGATCTGGCTGCAAATATGATACTCTAGGGGTTTCTAGATGCATTTCGAAAGGTTTCTGATTGTGGTTGTGTGTTTATTATATGTTTATATCATGTATTCAATTTTTTTGGAACTAGGACAACTCAATATCTTGAATTAATTGAAATAAAAGGAATTACATCATAGCATGTGGAAACTAAAGAGAATAATCTTAGCTAGAACATACAGAGATGATCTTAGCTAGAATATAATGCAAACCAAATAAGAAAACACCCATATCAAAGAGGAATGATTGGATCTATGATCGACAATGTGGATTCACTTCATGCATGGGTGGATCTACTGCATACAACCAAAAATACCAATGACAACTACTATTGGAGACTAGAAAACTTGCCCTGGTGGCTATACTCATCTGATATTCCTAAAAAATATCCCATATGGGTCTCCCTACCCTCTATCATGCTTCCCCTTCCTGCTGGATAGAATATTGGGTCTTTGTTGATCTGCAAGAACCTCATATGGACTCCCTCAAACTTTGTTCACTTCCTCAATTGGATGGAACAATTTTGTAGATGTACCCGAAGAAATGTTGTGATAATTGTCCCAATGGAAGCACCTTGGAATCCTCTCCAATGGGTCAGAAGTATATGAGCTTCTCTATCCTGTTTGGGCCTATAAACCCCTTTATGTTGAATCTCTTCCTTAAACCCTCACATTGTCACTGGATAAGTGTGCACTTGCTTGCACTACCTCTATCTGTTGTTGTATACTAAAGATGAAGATCAATGAAGAACCTGGATGGTACTTTTAACGGATAGGTCATGTCTCTCAATATTGAAACCTGTCACGGGTGGTGGTTTCCTCCAGAAATCCACAAAACAATAGAAGGTTGACTTCCTTCTCTCTGGAACCTCTTTCTAATTCTCAATTCATCAATAATGAAGAATTAGCTCGGATTTATTCCCTTTATACCTCCTCTCGTCTAATTCTTTGTTCACTTACTTAATTAAATGACTTTTCCCTTAAGTTATGATTTAATGTTCTATTAAATAATTTAACCCCCTTTTTTTCCAATTAGACGCTCACTTTATCACTTAAGTGATTTTTTTCCTAAGATTCACCTCAATGATCAATTAAGTCACTTAAACACCCTTTTTCCTCCTTAATTTCACTTTCAGGTTAGACTTTGGAAAAATGACTTTAAATAGAGGTGTTGTTCCCATTTTTATCTCGACTATAGTCTACGGGAACATATAGACTACTAAGCTGCTCTCTATAGAGATAATTACTGGGAAAGGGACATTACAGTCCTCCCTTCCCAAGATTGCTTGTCCTCAAGCAACATCAAACTAGGGTGTTGTAGTATCTTCTCTCTCTCCCATGTAGAATATTCCATTAGAAGTCCCCTCCATCTGACAAGGCACTTCCTTACAACTCGACTCCTCAACATGTGCTCTTTGTTCTCTAGAACCTCCTTTGGCACCAGTTCCAAGTGACCCTCCTCGTCCAATGGTGGTAACTCCTATGAAGTAGTAATATGTTGCCCCACTTCCTTATTGAGGTAAGAAACGTGAAAAACATTGTGAATATTACTTCCCTTTGGTATATCTAAACACCTCACAAATCCTTTGGGTGATCCTGTAAGCCCATAGAACTGGGGTTTCATTTTTTCAGCCCCACTCTTCTTCATGGAATATTTTATGTACGACTGAAGTATCAAAAATACCAAATCCCCCACCTCAAAATTGTGCTCTACTCTCTGTCTATATGCATATATATTATTTTTTTTTGTGTTGCCTATAGATTTTCCTTCACTGTTTTGAGAATTTTATGTCTCTCCTCTATCCAATCCTTGGCTCTCGAAGCCCTACTATCCCCAAATACTTTCTCCATGAATTATGTTGTGTCATATTTGTACAAGGCTATGAAAGGTGTCATCCTGATAGACATGTGATATGTCATGTTGTAGAATTACTCCCCCAGATGAAGCCACTTTACCTACATGTGTTGTTGTCCACCTACATAGTTCCTCAAGTACCCTTCCACCCATTTATTAAATATCTTATTCTACCCATCAATATGTGGATGGTAACTGATACTCATAGACAACTCTGTGTCCACTATTCTAAACAAATCCTGCAATATTGTGTTCATGAAGTGTCCATATATGTTGTTGACTATCAGTCAGGGAAACACATGCGGTCTGAATATCTCTCTGAAGAATAATTATGCCACTTGGTTGGCCTTATACTCAGTAGGTATGGAAAAGAAGTGTGCAAACTTGGTCAATTTTTTGACCTCCACAAAAATGCATTCCCTATCTTGCACCCTACGTAGTCCTGTGATGAAGTCCATGGAAATGTTCTCCCATTTCTTCTCTAGAATGGGTAGATGCTAAAGTTACCCTATCAGGTGTGTCTTCTCATACTTGTTCTACTGACAAGTCACACACTATCGGATGTGTCCCAATACATCATCCTTGAGACCCTTCCATGAGAATCTCTCCTTGATCTTCATGTATGTCTTGAAGTACCCCTGATGTCCTGATAAGGGTGAATCGTGACAAGAAATCAAAATATTTTCTTTCAGTGACGATTCTAGAACTAAGTAGATCTGTTCCTTATAGAAAATGACATCATCCACTACTCGGTATCTTTCATCCACCACTTGCTCTTCCATTACCTCACATGAAAAAAAATTCTTGGAATAATCTACCAACAAATGTGCCTTACAATCTGTAGATATGTCCAACATCGAACAACTTGCTGGCCTCCTAGATGTGGCATCAGCTACAAAATTCTTTTTTCCTTTAACATACTTGATGTCAAATTCAAAGGCTTGTACCTTCGAAACCCATTTATACTATCTCTCACTAAGGTCTTTCTGCTCCAAGAAATGCTTCAATCTATTGTGGTCAATTCTCACCACAAATTTACTTCCAACTAAGTATTGTCTAAATTTTGTCAAGGTTGCATGATAGCCAAAAAAAAAAATTCATATATAGAGTAGAGTGTCTCTGACTCGCTAATCTTCATTCTCTCAAATATTATGGGGTGACCTCCCTGCATCAATACTGCTCCAATCCCCAGTCCCGATGCATCGCACTCCAATACAAAGGGCTGTGAAAAATAGGGAAGTGTTAGAACTAGGCATGTGCTCATGACCTCCTTCATCTTCTCAAAAGTAGATTGTGATGCCTCTATCCAATGTGACACCCCTTTCTTCATCATATCGGTGATTGGTGCTCCTAACTGTGAGAACCCCTTCACGAATCTCTTGTAGTAATTGCACAACCCAAAGAATCCATTCAATTATGTGATGTTCTTGGGTCTTGGCCAATCCATAATGGCCCTAATATTTTCCTGATGTACTTGAACCCCATGCTCACTGATGATGTGGCCTAGGTAAATAAGCTCTCTCATTCCAAATTCACAATTGGATTCTTTGGCATATAATGATTGTGACTGCATAATTCTCAGAACCTCATCCAAATGTTTAAAGTGTTCTTCCTAGGTCCTACTATATATCAAGATGTCATCAAAGAATATTAATAAATACTTTCGCAACTGTCCCCTGAAAATGTGGTTCATATAGGAGTGGAAGGTAACCAGCGCACTGGTCAACCCAAAAGGAATGACCAAGAACTCTAATTTCCCAAAATGTCACCTGAAAGTTTTTTTTTCAATGTCTCGCTCTCTGGTGTTGATCTAGTGGTAACCTAAGAAAATATATATCCTGGTAAAGAAGACTTCCCCATGTAGCTCATCCATCAACTCATTTATGCATAAAATGGGGTGCCTTTTTTTTATAGTCTTCTTATTAAGTGCATAATAATATATGCAGATCCTCAGTGTGTTGTCCTTCTTCAGGACCAAGACGACTGATGAAGCAAGTGGAATAGTGTTAGGCATGATGTGCCCCATTGCAATAAATTCCTTGATTTCTTTCTCAATCTTGTCTTTGAATATTTTGGGATGTTTGTGAGGTGTGGTGATCACTTGTGTTTCCCCCACCTCTAACTCAATAGTATTCTCAAATCCCCTCTCTAGTGGGCGTCTCAATGGTATCATTCCAATTATCAGCTCATACTTACTCAAGAGTGTCCTGATCTCTGGGTGATACTGTTGTCTTCCATCTGCATCCCTCTTGGTGGTAATCAAGCACTCAGTGGAATATTCCACATCCCCATGTATGAATATCCTCTCCATCCTCTTAGGTGATACTACCCTGGGTGCACCTTTTGACATGCCCCTCTACACTACCCTTGACCCATTTGTGTCTCTGAAGCTCATCGTCAAGGTCTAGTAGTTGAATCCAATCTCTCACAGTGAGTACAACCACTGAACAACCAAACACTACATCAGTGTCGGATAAGTAAAATACATAAAATGTTTCATTCATTATGTAGTTACCTAGTTTAATTTCCATATCTGGTACCCTATCTAGGAAAGTCATGTTATATCCATCTACCACTGCTACCATAAATCCCTCAAACTCCTTGGTTTGCAACCCTCTCCTAGCTACCAATGTTGCATCTATGAAATTGTGGGTTTCCTCACCATCCACCAGTGTTGTGATACATTTCCCCTGTATAATCCCTCTGAGTCTAATGGCTTCATACCTCGACACTCCTGAAAGGGTTTCTTTGACACCCCCTTTCACCGATACTCATGGTTTGGTCATCCCACCTAGTTGTGGTTATGTTTGCGGTGGAGTTTTCTTTTGACATTGTCCCTCCTCATGCACATAATCCTCCTTTGAAATATTGTCTAGTGTGGATTTGATATCCTCCTCCTCCCCATCATTGCCTAATTCCACCTCAATATAGTGTATATGCCCCTTTCCCAAGCATCTGTGTCCTGGGACCCACATATATCTATAGTTGAAGTACAACTTCTTCCTCATCAGTTCACGCTTGGTCTCATCATCCAACTTTTATTTACCTTTCCAATCCTTAGGAGGATTTCTATGATCCTTGTATTTATGTGGAACCAAGGGTTTAGCGAAGGTCTTTGGTTTCGACACCAAATCTCCCATATCTCTAGTGTGCAGTATGGAATCCTATAGGCAACGATGGTTTAAACTATTAACCCATCCCCTCAATGTTTCTGTCAGTGCCTCCGTAAAAATCATCACCAACCTGTGCTCAGATATGTCTGACACTACTACTTCTTTCCATTGAAACTATGAAGTGAATGCCTCAATCAATCTAGTCTGTCACAATTGTGTCAGGTCTTTGAAATGGAGTTTTGGATCCCTCTGATCAAATCTCTCCATCAGTGGTTCTATGAACTCCAAGTAAGATGTAATATGACTATGACCCAAGGTCATTGTTCCACGATACCACCACTCATGGGCTTCCCCCTCCAAGTGCAAGGTAGTGAAGCTTATAGCTTCCATATATGTCATATATTTAAGCTTAAAACAGGTATCAATATTTTGGACCCATGCCTGAGCATGACAATTGGACGAACCGTTGAAAGAAGGGATGGTCAGTTTCCCAACCTTCTTGATAAATTCCATGTTTTGGGCCTGCATGTTACCCCTTTGTACCTCTATGGACTTATTTCTATACATGAGAGAACAATAGTCCATCAAAATCATGTTAGCATAGAAATCTATCCCTAGTGCTAAGTAGTCTCTCCTGAACTCTACAATCAGATCTCTTGGGCTTGTCTACCCTTGACCTTCCTGTCCCATATGTTTCCCTTGTCATGGATATCTAATCAGTTCTTCCCCTTGGAACAATGGGAAGAGTGATATGGGAATCTTCCTCAGTGAGATATAGGTGTGAGTGGGTGTCTAGTGTCCACTCGACCCTGTCGGGTTCCCACTGGAACCACTAGCTCCACCTCCATGGTGTCCAATGGAACCACTCACTCCACCTGCTATATTTGCACCCGTCATGCCCATATTTTTCTGGATCAGTTGTGTACTAATTTCCATCTGTGTTATGGCATGCATCAAATCTCGTTTCCCTATGGAAATATAATTCAAAATAGATTGGGCACTATCATAAGGAGCCTATGGGCCATTCCCCTTTCTCTACAATATCATGTTTGTCACCCATATTACCTTCTAATTCATCCTTTGTATCTGAACCGATATGATCTCTATCTCTGTCCTCTGTCTATGGCTCTATATCTGAATGAATATGGAAGGGAATGTAGTCTCTCCTGTCTCTACTATGACCCCTATGGTACTAAATGTACTCGTCCATGATGTGATATATTCCCTTTAGGTATTCTTCACCTATCTCTAGAATCATGGGATCATGAGGTAAGTGCTTCTTCACAGGCTAGCAGGAAGAAGGCTTTGATACCATTGAAATATCCCAAATTCCTCAGATCTGGATATTTACTATTATGCTAGTGATATGGTTGCATATATAATACTCTGAGGGTTTCTGGATGCATTTTAAAAGGTTTTTGATTGTGGTTTTGTGGTGTTTATATGTTTATATCATTCACACAATTGTTTTGGAACCAGGAAGAACTCAATATCTTGAATTAATTGAAATAACAAGAATTACATCATAGCATGCGGAAACTAAAGAGAATAATCTCAGCTAGATCATACATGGATGATATTAGCTAGAATACAATGAAAAACAAATAAGAAAATACATGTATCAAAGAGGAATGACTGGATCTATGATCGAAAATGTGGATCCACTGCATGCATGGTTGGATTTTTGCATGCAACCAAAAATATGTTGAAAATACTGAGAGGGGGGTGAATCAGTATTTAGAGAAATTATTATTTTTGAACGTGTACTTCAATCAGATCATGTATTCAATTTATATCCAATCATTAATGAAGACTATCCAATGAACAATGAAGAATAGTATAATAGATACACCAATACACCATGCACAAAATATAAGAAGTAATCATGTATTATTGTTCAAAGGAAGTAATGACTTCCAAATGTAGCTACAAATTCCAAATTCAAAGGGAGGGATAAACCTCCAAAAGGAATATACAATCCTCCAATATAAAGAGAGGGATGACCTCTCCATCCTTTCCAATTCCTTCCACCCAAGAATATATGAGAGACAATAAAACATTACATTAAATTATCACCATCAACCAACCATCACATAGAACCTAATAATGTTTCCTAAGACTTCTTCAACTGCTGCAATTATTCACTTCTTAGAATACTATGATCCTATAGATAATATTACTCAATGTATTCTTTGAAACTCCTCCAAGTTTCACTACTTGAATCCTCCTAGAAAAGGATTTATAGAGAAAATGGTAGACCTAATACAATCTTGGTTTATTCAGTAGAGAGAACTTGCACAGAATTCCTGGCGCTCAATATTTAACATTAGATTCTAAAATTTGTACATAGGAAACTACATCTCGTACTCTTTCCAATTAAATTGGTGTAACACCCTAGGTTTTGAGCCCCATATTAAATAATGTATTTTGTTAATTGTCAAGAGGCCAGAGGGCCCAAATAATTAAGAGAGGCCAGTGTGCCTAAGAAATGTAATGTTTTGATCATTATTAATAATAAACACATCGTTGGATGCTAGAAGGACAAGGACTAAAGTTATAGGGGGCTATGATTCCACAAGAGAGGGGGATTGAGGGGATAAATGTTTATTTCCTATTTTAATTACCCTTTTGTCTAAGGGAGTGGATCAATTATGTGCGCTTCTTGGGGGAGGCTAGGAGGTTCTTGATTCCCCACGAAATAATTAAAATCACCCCTGGTCTATTGGCGGGTTCGCTCATTCACTCGTTCACTTGCTAACTGGTTCATTTGTTAACTCACTCATTCATTGATTCTTTCATTCCATTCTTACCTATAACTCATTCATCCTTCCTCATCTGTGTCTTGGCTTGGGGAAAGGGAAACAAATTGCTAAAGAGTAGTCATGGTATTGTTGGTTGTAGTGGTCGTTGGTGTAATCCAACCATGAATTTTGGCCTACATGTATGAGATGCATTGGCATGTGTCCATATTTTTTCATAGCTGCGAGTCCTGAGTGTTCCAACATGGATATTTTGGACCAGTTGCGTTGGATCCCTGGACGGAGAAGGAATTCCTGAAGCACTGCGTGGCGGAGAAGGGTGGAGGTCCATTCTCTTGGGTGGTGCAGGCTGGGTAGAAGAGAGTTGGGTACCTAGATTGCTGCGAGTGTTGGGAAAGCCTGCAAGAGCTTGAGTGTTGACTAGTTTGGGAAGCCAAGTAACACTCTGGAACCATCTTTGTGGATTCATAGCCCTGGCTCGGGGGTGAAATTGTTGTTGATATTTGGAACAGTAGTGTCTACGGTTGGGTGGAACATCCTTGATCTGCAACCAATTGGTGTCTTGTTTATAAAGATAAGTTCTCTCTGTTATGGTATTATTTACATGTATATGAATGTATTCCACTCTGTATTTATTTATTGTTTAATTAAATATTTAGAATATTAATTCTTGTTGGTTATTGTTGTGCGTGTCATTAGATATTTTATTTTGTGTATCCTTATTGATTTAAAAAGGTATCGGTAAGAGAAATAAGTCTAAGGGTGGGTTTGAAGGTAGCGTACCCCAGCCTGTGGGTGGCAGGGTATGTTACAGATTGGTATCAGAGCTTCTGGTTGAAACACCAGGCTGGTATGGTCCGGGTCTATTAGTCAGAGTCTCGTGGTTGAGATCGAACTTTGACCTTGAAGTTGAAAAGATCAAGAGGAATGGCATTGCAAAGTCTACGCAGGAGATAGAAAGTCAAAGATCCTTTGTAATGGATCGAAGGATCATGACCATCCCTTTCAAATTTGGAAGCGATCTCCACTATGGGATCGAGAGATATCCGAGATCGTTGGATCAAAGGGTAGGTGAACAAGGGTCGTCCGATGAAGGTGAAGAAAAAGGTTGAGAAGGTTTTAGTCTCAGCCGTCAGATCTGCGTGAGAGTGAATGTGAGTTGTAGATATCATGGAGATTCGGGGGATAGACACTTCGAAACTCTCATGTTGCATCGTGGTGATCTCGTGAGTTGTACATATCATAGCGATCTCTCATGTTGCATGCAGGAAAATATCATGAAGTCCAAAGTTTGGAGTTAATCCAAACCATCCGTTAAGGAAGACTCGTGTCAGCAGATTGGCCAGCTCAGGAATTCGGATTTCAGGAGAATTGGAGTGTGCTA
Organism: Picea sitchensis; assembly: GCA_010110895.2. NCBI lineage: Eukaryota > Viridiplantae > Streptophyta > Pinopsida > Pinales > Pinaceae > Picea > Picea sitchensis. The sequence continues at coordinate 153,772 of SNQJ01S0014583.1, forward strand.
GTGTGGAAAATCCCAAAGCCCCAAAGGTCAGGACATATCGACAGTTGCTCTCAAAAGACATGTGGTGGTAGATCTTGTAGTCCAGAGACCTAGTACTCTGGGGATTTTTCAAGTCTCTACAAGTGAAAAGTGTCGAAGCTCGAAGTCGTGAAGGCACACAGACCGTCAATTTAGGATCCCTTCAGGATTTTTCTCAACCGTTGGATCAAGCAGTGGAAGGATAGGGTAAGAAATTCAACTAATTGTCACTCTGGGGGAGTTGAGTAGCGTGGGAATCGAATGTCCCAGACCACCGGAGTGATGAATTAATAGAGGATCACCCATCCCAACACTTGATTAAGTTGCATACTGTCGATATCGTGATGCCTCCATATGGGGGCAGGGTCATCCATTTGATGGGAGATTAAATATCGACTATCTAATCCTTGTGGTGGAGCTAATCGATATTTTGGTGAAGGGTAACTCCGGGAGGAAACAAGATTTGACAACAGAGAATAGATGAAGGCCAAAGTCCAGAGGAATTGGTCCCGACATCGGTCCCATGTGCATAATTGAATTCTATATTAACCAAGGATGACATGACACTGTTATTTTGCGGAGAACGGGGATATATTCTTCATGAACTAAGAATAAAAAAGTACATGTAGCATTGTTTGGAAAATTTCTTTATATGCATAATTCTAACAAAATGGTCACTTGCACATTTTGCAGAATTAAGAGATTTAAACATGTCATCTCAGAATGGATATTCTAGAGATGGAATAAGGTGAGGGAGCCTCCAACCATGATAGAGAGGCCGAAGGCCAGAATACCAGAGTTGGTAATGCAGAGACAGAGTCCAATGGATGCAAGGGAAGAGGGGAGCAAGAAACATTAATAGAAACTGTAAGAAGACTGAAAATATAAGTGCGGAGCTGCAAAGAAGACAATGAGAGGTTGATGAGAGAGAAAAGTCGGATAAATTCTCAAGTGTTGCAGAGATTAAAATAATTGTAGAGGAAAACAAGGAATGGCTCCAAGTAAGGGGAAGAAGGCGGGTTTAGTGAAAGAAGAGATGATCTTGGAAGAGTTGGTTATTATAGAAGTTATAGCTGAACTCATAGACACCACTCACCTCCTTACTCAACAAGAAAGTTTTATGCATCAGAATATTATGTAAGTAGTCCAAAGGTGTCTCCTATTAGGCACCAAAGAAGGAGACAGGAAGTGGACAGTTTGCAACGAGAGGTAAGGAAGATTAAGCCACCCTCCTTTGATGGTGAAAAACAAAGGGAAGATTATGACGAAGCATGGTTGCTTGTAATCATGAGATATTTTCAATTGCATAACTATTCATCAAACCTAGAAGCCATAATTGCCACCTACCATTTACACAAGAAAGTTGCAATGTGGTGGGATCAATTGAAGCAAGGTAAACATATTAATGAGAAGAGGATCACTTGGAAGTAGTTCAAGAATTACTTCTAGAAGGAGTACCTCTCAGATCATTTCTATGACAAGAAAATGCAGGAGTTCTTTGAACTCAGGATGGGAAGCATGACTATGGAAGAATATGTGAAGAAGTTCTTAGGGTTGTTAAAGTATGTTGGGTTCATTAATGGTGAGAAGGTGAAAATATAGAGATTTCAAAGTGGACTGACGGCCTTTTATAAATAAAATATTAGGTATGATGATCCCAATACCTTGACTCAGGCCATCAGGAAGGCTAAATACATGTATGAGCAAGTTCAGGGAAGAGAATCCGTGAAGAAATCTTGGAAGGATAATAAGTAGGAGAAGTCTGATCACAAGAGGAAAGGATTCAAACATCCATTCAATAGGAATGAGCCTAATAGAAATCATCAAGATCAATATGCTAAGGGTGAATCCAAGAAAGAATACTTCTTGGGAAAAAGGGGAAGACCACCAATCCAATGTTGGGGATGCAAAGAAGATCACCTGCACAAGGATTGCCCACACAGAAAGGACATAGTAAATATTGTGCACAACATCCAAGAGGCTACAACAGTCAAAGATATGGGAAGGATTTATGCAGCCTTAGATGATCGACAAGTGGAATACTAGTCCAATATGATCGAGGTGGAAGGTAAGATCATAAATCATCATGCTTATATTTTAATTGATTCGGGAGAAAGTCATTGTTACATTGATCCTGAAATAGTGGATAGATTACATTTTGAGAAAAGTAATCTTGGAAAATCAAGTTTGGTTCAGTTAGCCACTGGAACCAAAAGGAGAATCCATGATATGGTCAGAATTTGTTCCATAAGTATTCATTGTGTGAATACTAGTGTTGATCTGAATATCATACCCTTGGGGTCTTATGATATTCTAATTGGAATAGATTGGTTGGACAAGCATCCTGTTGTCCTAGATTTTCATAGAAAGACATTTACTTGTCTTGATGGAGATGGAAAACAAAGCACTGTGAAAGGGGTTCCAAGACCCATCTCTATAAGGGATATTTTGGCCTTACAACTGAAGAGATGTTTTAGAAAAGGATGTCAATTGTATGCAACTCATGTGGAAGAGCCATAAAATACAAAGGAGCCTGTTATAACCCTAAATTGCACCAGACATACTTACCTGGCATCAGGCCATCTCAGAATCCTTCTTTTCCCAAACACTAATGAACAACTCTTCTTAAAAACTCTCTTTATAAAGTCCCATGCGCCCTACTCCATTACTGCACATGTGTACATGCTAGCTACTCCAATATATCCCACGTGTACCTAAAAATGAACAGAAAAAGGAAATTTGTTGACGGAACACACAACTTTGGGCAAGTTAACTAAACCTTTCAGCCATGCATGGTCGGCCATTCGACCAAATACCTAGCTCATTCTAGCCTATAAAAGAAGGGTTAAGGGTCCCATTTGAAAGAAGGAAAATCATAGTAAAGAGAATATACCCAATTGAGCATTCCCCTTGTCCCAACCTTTAGCCATCCTTGTGCAAAGAGAAGTATAGAAAAAAGCAGTTGGAGGACAGTTGAAGAGGAGCCCAGGACCAGGTTCATGGAGCAGTGGTCGGCTTCATCATTGTAAGTTGCTTTAGTGAAGTTAATAATAAAGAAGTACTTTTCCCATCCCACCATATGAGGTTTTCATTGTTTATTGTGTACATGTTGATTAAATATCTAACCCATTAATTTGTAGATCAAATGCATGTGGAGTTCTTTTTTTGTCTTTTGTGAATGCAAGTCATCCTTGGGAGGAGAGTTGTAGTCAAAGAGCGACCAAGAATGAAGAGGGATCGATATCAAACGCCGTAAATAAGGTATGTTCACTTGATCTTCTTAACTACGTATTTGCTTAAGAATAATGGGGATTAGGTCCGAGATGACAGTAAAAAGTAGGAATCTTTAGGTATTTTATGCATGCATGATAAAACCCTAAGTGCTAGTCCGTAGAGGGATTTCCCACTCACAACAAAATTGGCGACCATACTGGGGAACTCTAGGGTTTCTGGGAATATTTTTTCTTGGGCATTTTTAAAAACTGGCTTCATTCCTTGTTTTTAAAGTTTCTGCAAAAGTCTGAGCTAACAGAGATTATGGTCTTCCATACCAGTTATCTTTGTTTCTTTGTTTGACTACATTTTTTTTTTTACGAGATCCACAAAGGTACACGTGACCTGTATAAGGTCTGCACACGTGTACCCGCACCCTACCTTCACATAACCCACGTGTATATGCTAGCTGAGGAAGTGTCAGTCGCGTGTATGATTTCAGAAAATTTCTTTTGGGGAGGCAGTCATCCTCTCCCCTGTCAGAAGTAATCCTTCTCAGGGGTTCTATGGAACTCAATCTACTCTTTGTTGTTTGCAGTTTATAGCTTAGGTTCCACCTCAGATTGGTTTGTTCTATGAAATTTTCTTTGAATTATTTTCTTTTTTCTGTCAAAGTGAGTTTCTGAGTCTTCAAGAGATTCTGGTCCTCAATACTAGTAGTCTCTGCCAATGCATGATTGTTTGTCTTTTTATTTTTGAGAGTTTCAGAAGTACATGTGGCCTGCATAAGGTCTGCACGCGTGTACACACGCCCTGACTTTACACATATCACGTGCACACGTTGGCTGTTGAACTGTCAGCAGTGTGCCTGTTGAGAAATGTTTTGTTTAAGGAGAGGCAGTCATCCTTTTCTTTGTCAACAGTTTGTCCCTTTCAAGTTTTTTGGTCTCTATCATAGCAGTCAGTAGCTTAGGTTTGATCACAACAATAGCTTCCTTTTTCATTAAGAAGTTTCCTCAAATTTTTCCTTTCATAGGGTTTTTAGACAAGTGTGAGAGTCTTTTTCAATCTGCTTGTGTGTTATTTTTAGAGTGACTCTTTGCGAGCTACGCTTAGGCCAGAAGTTTTCGCGGTCTTTACTTGTTGATATTTTTCCTTTTTCTTTGTGAGAATTCAAATTAAAAAAAAAATCTTGCATTTCTTTGTTTGGTTAAATAGTTGTTCGTTTGCATTAGTAACCAGGAAAAGTCTTTGCTTTCATAAGTTCTTGACGGTTTACTTAGATGATAAGTAGCTCGTAGTCGAGTGAAATCCTATTTTGAGTTTGTTGTTCAAATATCTTAGAAAATTTTATTTTGAAAAGTTGGTTAAAGAATTTAAAAGAGCAAATCTAAAGTTGTCAAGAAGTGTTTTGTTTCCAGCTTTCTGTTTATCTTTCTTTTCGTCTCTCAAAACATCACTAGTTTCATTATCATAACCTTTGACTTAAGATAAGCCATAAAAATTAACGTTAAATCTAAAATCAATTAGAATTTTTATGTTTGTAGGATCAACCAACTAGTTTAGGGTTAGGGCCTTGAATTAGGTTGGAGAGGAAACTCTTCAAGGCCATTAAATCAAACATTGGATTCTGAGCTAGGGAGTGTTAAAAGTCTAGTATCGTGAAAGTTATCCAGCACCCCCCTCTAACATAGGGGCTAAACACGAGGTCGTGTGAGAAAAGGTAGTGGAGATAACCCCTCCAAAGCCAGACCAATCGTAGTGGAGAACACATATAGAGGGATTGTCTTGGGATTCCTTCAATTGCATTTTCCATGGAGCTTTGTGGGTCTCGAATCCATTCGAGGTCCTCAGTTGTCTTCCAAACCACTTGCTTTCGATACCCTTGACAGTTTTCGGGATCGATATCATGCTCATTGTGTTCTACCCGACTGTCGACTATACCCACCTGGTGACTGTTCGTGCACTAGCAACTTAGTTGCCTATCTTTTTTAGAGACATACACAGGTGACTGCAGGGGTATACCACGGTACCTAGGAAAGACATCAGGCCACGCTTTGCATATTATACCCAGAGGTTGCTTCCATGTTCGAGTTGCAATTGCACCGGTAAGTTTCTCTAGTGTTGGTTGTTGTAACTGCTCTTCCAACTAGTTTAGTGTTTGCTTGTTTTATCTTGTAGGGACGTTTTTTCTAGCGTGTATTGTTTTTGAACAAATAGAACACCCTAGTGTGTATTTGATATTCTCACACAGTGGAGGATCACAAGCTCTGCTGGTCAAGAAGGCTTCTTAGCCTGCCACTGGTTACATTGGAGCCACCCCCACCACCGCTAAGGCGAAATCTAGACCAACAAGGGTCTTTTGAAGCGACCGGGTCACAGGAAACCACTCCTAACCAACCTCTATTAAAGGACCTTTCAACACCTTTAAAGAAAGAAGTAATGGAAGCAAATGCTACCACTTCTTCTAGGAATTCCTCTATTCCCACTATGGCTGTCACTATAGAGGGTGTTCCACCTCCTAACCCACCGTCGCCAATTTGAGCCACCATGGTCTCGACTACCTCTACCTCGAGCAGTGGTCTGATCCCGTCTTTGGCGACGACCACTGTTCCTTTCACATAGAGTGCGATAGGCCCTCTGTTCTCATACGGGATGCCTAGCTCAGGTACAAGCCCTGTACTATCCTACTCCACTTTGCAAACTTTACATCTAGGGGAAGGGAGCTCTAACGCTCCTCTGCAAGGACCCATGGGGGGCACTTCAGCTCCCTTTAACGCTTTCCCTTACGGGGGAGGTCATATACCTCCTTCCTCCCCTTCACTCGGCGGTACCCACCAGCAATTCGTCGGGCTAAACACACACCATAGTTCACTTGGATTAGGGATTCAAGGACCACCTTCTCATAATACGTCGGTAGGGTCAACATTGTTTTCTTTGTTTGGTACATTTGGTAACAACGCTTTCTCGTCAGTCACTTTCCTGACCGGGGGTAACCCCAGTTATGGCCAACCTAATCCTATGCAGGGTATTATTCCTGCACAAGGGGAAAACCCAGGAACCTCTTCTGCATCAAGACCTTGGAATTCTTGGCAAGGATCAGTTCCCTCATCAGGAATGTTGATCTGGGCAAATTCTTTTCACAACCAATGGAACCCCGAGCAAGGTGCAATACCTATGCCCATGGGATCGACATGGGGCAACCCTTCCCCAAGTCCTCTGAATGTAATGCATGCCCAACCATATACATCCTATTTCGGGAATCTATTGATGATGTCTCCTCAAACACAAAATCCGTACGCTGGTCATGGCCATGGTTTCTACCAGAACCCCGGCCAACAACCCAAATTTTCCTGGCAACCTGGTGCTAGTCAAACTCCAGGCCCCTTTTTCCAAGGTTATCATCAACAACAACCAAAACTACCTTTCTTGGCAACCTTACATTTTCCATATTTGACAAGGTTGTTGAGTGACCCCATCTGTCACGATCCACATTGGCCCCCTATTCCGACGAAATTTCCTTTGGACATACCAAAGTTCAAAGCCAAGCCTAGCGAAGATCCAAGGGATCATGTGACCACCTTCCATATTTGTTTCTCATCTAATTCGTTGAAAGATGACTCTATACAATTGCGATTGTTTCAATGCACTCTCATTGGGAGTGTTTTTAAATGGTACATCGAGCTTGACCGCTCAAGATATTCTTCCTTCAGAGAATTGGCAATGGCATTCCTAAACCATTTCCAATTACCTGTGAGATACGACACCAGCACAAAATTTCTAGCCAATTTTGAACATACTAAAGCAGACCATATCTCTGATCACATCCAAGAATGGAGACACAGGAAGAGTTTGATTAAGGTACCAGTCCCACCGGCATTCCTTCTTGAGTGGTTCCTTAAGTCTTTGGCCCCCCAGCTATCCAAAGACGTCACAACGTTGGGAGTGTTTTCTGAAGAAGATTCCATCATGAGAGCTCAACAGTGTGAGCTCATTTATTCTCAGTTTGGTTTACTATACGATATTTTTCCAGATGCACCACGATCCATACTTGATAAGACCAGACAGAGAGCTAGACCACATGCCAATGGTATTAAAGGATCAGCACAAACCAAGCCCACTGAACAACTGACAAAAAAATTGCAGCAATTGTCAATACAACACACAATAGCCAGCCAAACTATTGTTTCTACTACTCCCCCTACCCAAACGTCGGATGTACGCAGTGTGAAATCGACAAATCCGAAGGCCACCCAACAGCCTAATGGAAAGAAAAAACAACATAATAAGGGTAAGGGGGATAAGAAATAGACTAATAATGCTAGAGGGGGAAACACTAATAAACAGAAGGTGAAGTATCAGTGTAACCTATGTGCAGAAGACCACCCGACCCACCAGTGCCCTCAGCTTGCAAAGGCCCAAAAGTTTGTGTCATAGCATCAGCCTGTTGTGTTAACGAATCCATTCCAACATGGGAAAAGCCTAACCCAAGCCTCTACAAGCGCAAAAGGGGGCAATCAAGGACCCTCTCCGCCTTCGAACAATCCTGCATCCACGAATGTGTATATGATGAAAGGTGATGCTTTTATATTGACTAGAGAACATGAATGTAGTAAGCCAAGCACCTCTGAGAAAGGAAAAGAAGTTGAAATCCCATCTCTTCCTCTCCAAATCGAGAAGAATTTGGGAGAAACAATGACATGCATCCCAAAAGGTGTGTTCAAGAAAGATTCTCACAACCCAAACACAAGGGTCGCCCAGAACTATTCTGTGGTGGAGGATTTATCTCAAACCCCTTGTGCGATGTCCACTTTGAAGGTCCTCCAAAGCTGCCCATCCCAGAGAAAAGCTTTGTTAGCCGCTTTAGGATCTGTCGAGACTTGTAATCTGGGTACAATCATGCTGGATACAACTAACTTAAAACCTCATCTCCCTTACCACATATCATTTCAGATAGTAGTGGCTTACCCAACGAAAAATTTTACCCAGAACATTTTTTGCACGGTGGTTGATGAGGGCGCCTCCAACATGTGTCATGTTGTTGGCATGTTGGAAGGCCATTGGCCAGCCTGTTTTGTCTCCACCACATACTCTTCTTACCGCTTTCGACAATTGTTCATTTCGACCACATGGCATCATCCCCTCTTCCCCTGTGCAATTAGGATGGAAGACCGTGTGCGTCGAGGTAGAAGTATTCGATGCATCCCTCAACTACAATCTCTTGTTAGGTAGGAGTTGGACCTATGCCATGCAAGCAGTGGTTGCTATAGTTTTCTGGGTCTTGTTGTTTCCACACGAGGGCCGGATCGTGACCATTGATCAATTTTCCTTCTCCAAACCTGACCCTTCATTCGGGGCATCCGCGGTCCCAATGATTGACAATCCCCAACCAAGTGTCATCAACATAGGGGTTGGTTTGTGACCATCTTTGATGGGTACTTTCAATTACCTGTCTCCTCAAGGCAATGTCAAGTTCGTATCAGACCACCATAAGGTTGAGATTTTCCAAGTTTCATCGTTTCACATGACTTACTTCAACGATCCATGGATTCTTCCTTCCCCATCAGCCATGATGGAAGGGACAGGGCACCATGGTATGTCCATGCCCTTGTCCATGGCAGAAGCAGCGTACTCTTTAGTCTAGCGAGCTTCAACTGCCACCGATCCGACTCTGGCACAAGAGTTAGATCCAATCCCAGAGCCTATTTGGGCTCAAGGTTCCCTCGTTGGTGCCGATTCGTTAGACTTAGTATTGCCCTCAGATGAAGCAATCATTGAAGCAATGACTAGTTTGGACAAACCTTGGGACGATCTCCATCACAGATCATACTTCCTCCCAGAGTTAAGCAGAATTGAAGCAGGGGAATTCACCTTGACTATGACTGGAGACAGGTCTTGTCCTATCAATCCCTCGGCTACACATGAGGTTTATGCAGAGGGTAATATGGAAACTATCGCTGAAACTATACTAATTAATATCTCCAAAACCCCTAGCATCGTGGAGAATGTTTTCGTCGGAGCTGGCTGTTCCCCCGAAGAGATTCAAATCTACACAAACTTGTTTAAATAATTCCGTGACATTTTTGCCTGGTCTTACGAGGAAATGCTAGGCATTGATCCAAAAATAGTTGAACATGAAATCACAACTTATCTGGATGCCAAGCCAGTTCGACAGAAGCTTTGTCCGATTAATTCTAGGAAAGAAGCAGCTATTAAGGTTGAAGTAGAGAAACTTCTCAAAGTCAGTTTTATCTATCCCTTCCATTTGACCCAATGGGTGTCAAATCCTGTGTCGGTCAACAAGAAACAGGGCACGATTCGCGTATGTATGGACTTTCATGATATGAACAAAGCCTATCCAAAATATAATTTTCCCACACCATCCATTGACCAGATAGTTGATGAATGCGCTGGTTGCGAGGCTTTTTCTTTCATGGATGGGTTTTCAAGATATAATCAGATACAGATCAAACCCGAGGACCAACAAAAAATAGCTTTCATCTGTCCATGGGGTATATTCGCCTATCGTAAGATGCCTTTTGGTCTCAAAAATGTTGGAGCTACCTTCCAGCGGGCCGTGTCTTTTACTTTCCATGATCTCAAGAATATAGTCGAAGCCTATTTAGATGATTTAGCATCACGATCTCGCAAGAGAATGGATCATCCCACACACCTCTGACTTATCTTTGATCGATGTCGCTACTTCCGGATTCACTTGAATCCAAACAAGTGCAGTTTTTGCATAACATCAGGGTGTTTATTAGGTTTCATAGTGTCAACAACAGGGATCGTGGTCAATCCTCTCAAGGTTGAGGCAATAGTTCAGTTGCCTCCCCCACGCACAATCCTTCAACTTCAGAGTCTACAAGGAAAGGTGAACTTTTTGAGGTGTTTCATCGCCAACTATGCCGAGATCACAAATGGCTTTATGCGCTTACTGAAGAAAAACATTCCTTTTCATTGGGATGATTCCGCTCAATGCTCCTTCGAAGCGTTGAAACATGCCCTCACAACTGCCACTCTGCTTCGACCACCCAATTATAACAAAGATTTCTTATTATACTTGGCTGCAGCAGAGTCAACCATCGACATGGTATTAGTTCAGGAAGATGATTTTCTCTCAGAATATGTGATCTATTACCATAGTTGAGGCCTCGTCGGACTGGAACTCAATTATTCTCATATCGAAAAACTTGCATTGGCAACAGTCCATGCTGTCCAATGGTTCTGTCATTATGTTTTTTTTCGCAAGACCACCATCATTTCCATTGTGAATCCATTTCAATACGTGTTGACACGACGGGTAATCGGCGGAAAGATTAGTAGATGGATAGTAGTCCTCCAGAAATTTGACTTAGATTTCATTTCGGCGAAATCCAAAAAGTCACTAGTCTTCGCAAAACTTATCTCGGAATTTCCAGTCGAGTCAGGTGATGTTATGCCCGAAGAATCGCCTATTCAAGGAGATGTGTTCCTGATAGCATCTTCAGACCCCTGGTATGGAGATATTCTTGTCTATATCCAGAATTTGAAGTGCCCCGCCTCTGCTTCTCATGATGAACGTCGTTGTATACGTCATCAGGCCAAGAATTATCTCATCCTTGAGGACACTCTCTATCGTCAAGGTGTAGATTGCGTTCTTCACCGATGCCTCACTCATGAAGAAGCAGAAATCGTGCTTAACAATTTCCATACTAGAGCATGTGGCGGTCATTTTTATGGGTTAGCAACAACCCAAAAGATTTTACGGGCCGGTTACTTCTAGCCGACGCTAATCAAATATTGTATTGAATCGGTCAAGAAGTGCCACCCGTGTCAAATCTTCTCTCGGAAGATGAGGGCACATCCCACTCCCATGTTTCCTGTCATCACAGTTGGTTCCTTCACCAAGTGGGGGATTGATTACACTACATGCAACCCTCCTTTAGCAAGGGGGCACCGTTATATCATTATAGTCGTAGACTACTTCATGAAGTGGGTCAAAGCTATGCCAACATTTAAAGATGATGGAGAGACTGCAACTCTCTTTTTGTTCAACTAGATAATCATGAGGTTCGACGTCCCGAGAGAGATTGTCATTGACCATGGTAGTCACTTTCAGAACCAAATGATGATCGAATTAACATCAAATCTTGGGTTGCGGAAAGAAGATTCATCACCCTACTACCCACAAGAGAATGGTCAAGTGGAAGCTGTAAATAAATCTCTTAACATCATCCTACAACGAACGATCAATTCGGCCAAGTCAAATTGGAATTTGATGTTATACTCAGCATTATGGGCTTACTGAACGTATGTTAAGACTGCAACTGGGTTCTCACCTTTTCAACTCATTTACAGGCTGGAAGCAGTCTTGCCTATAGAATGTCAGATCCCATCCCTAAAGTTGGCAGTACAATTACTACTAGACACTTCTCCACTTGAAGAGCGGTTATTATACCTTGAGCGGCTCAATGAGAAGTGTTGTGATGCAGCCCTAACCAATGAGGCTCACAAACAAAAATTCAAGTGTCAGTATGATCAGTGTGTTCATCCTCGTATTTTCTCTGAAGGTGACCTTGTCCTGGTCTATGACTAGGATAAGGACTCCCTGGGGGCAGGCAAGTTCAAACCCATGTGGTTTGAACCTTTCATCGTAAAAGAGATTCTAAAAAAGGGTGCTTATCATCTGGTAGACTTTGAGGGAAATGCTTTGGCGGAGCCTAGAAATGGGCTCTAACTCAAGAAGTATTACTCATAGGTAGGTCACCTTGGGTAACTTTTGTAACATATGTATAGTCTTTATACTATTACTTTTTGGTTTCTTTTGGTTCTATGGACGTGTCATTTTTTATGTTATCTTTTGTCACTGTGGCAGATGTCAAGTGAATCAGAAGTGTTTGTTGGGTACACAGATAGTGCTAGATGGCACACTCAGAGGCTTGCCTCCACATCCTGGGTAATTTTTACACCTCAGGGCCATTTATTATCTTCAAGAGGTATATGTTTAGGCAACACCACAAACAATGTCGTCGAATACATTGCAGTTATTAAGTTGCTTCGTGACACCCTATCATTTGGTATCTCTCATCTTCAGGTCTATTTAGATGCTCAGTTGGTTGTGTCTCAGTTAAATAGAGTCTACCATGTTCATGATCCTACTTTACACTGACGATTCCTTAGGGTATGTCTATTAAAACGAAGCTTTGATTATATTACATATTTTCATGTTCCTAGCAGTTTAAACCAAGTCATAGATACTCTAGCTAATCAAATCTTAGATTGGCATCTCGCACACATATAAGAAATACATACACATGAACATGTAAATACAATTTTAAAGGAAAAAATAATCCATAAGACATAAAAAGACATAAAAATCCATATATAATATCAAAATCATCAGAGTACATAGGTGGGTGCATGCGCCTCAAAAATACGACCAGTAACGAGTCATGGGGATTATGCCCTCAAAAAATATATACAAGTAGTACCCTCGGCACATGAAAAGTCCAGACTAACTAAGGTCAGGGCTTGTGGGCCCTGTTGTAATTATCAACAGCATTTTCCAAATGCCGAAAAAGTCATACCCACATCCGTGGTGCCCCCACTACATGAGACTGCATAAATGGTGGTGGATCCTCAATCTCTTCCGTGGGGACTGTGCGAGTGAGCGAGGTAAAATTTCACTCTACTCATCTCAGAACCCTCTCAGCCTCATCGGCTGGAAGATCTCTTGTTTTTGTTGGTCCCCCTTGCGGTGGCAGGTGCGGCCCCTGGCCGAGGACGTCGCCTATTCCTCATATAATCTGCTAGTCGCACTGGTCCCACATCTGCACATAATCGGCACATATCTTTCAAATTCTCTAGTATTAAAAAAATGATATATATATAAAAAACAACAAAAAAATTACATATGGTTAACAAAAGAAAAAAAAAAACAAACAATGCAAACTTACCCATCTCTCCTCACTCCTTGCCAGGAGGTACTGGTATCTCAGGGTCTCTCGATAAGTCAATCCCAGCATAAGGGTAATCCTCTATGACTGGGATCTGTTGTGACAACCAAGAAAAAACGTTGTCATCAAAGGACTCATTGGTCCTTCCTCCCCCCTTTCATTGCAGCAAGACTGCCCATCTGCATATAGCAGGAAGAGAGGCATGATGCCCCCGTACCACCTCTCGAGGGCTGAAACTAGGCACTCTTTCAAAGAAGAAAGAGAAAAGAATGGTCCCAAACCCAAAGTTCCTCTGAGTCCACGACCGACAGTCTGTCAGCTGTCTCTTCATACAGTCCAATAATGTGGTGCTCCAATCGAAAATATGTGCATTTAAGAACTGAACGACACAGTTCATATGTGAATGGGAAGCCTGATGCAAAGTGGTAGACCCTGTAATCTGCCCGATAAGCAACACTATCGCCTGCAGTGCTAAGTCTAAGATCTTACTTATCGACACTTGCAAGCTCGTACTGTCTATACCCGCCTCATAATAGAGTCCAATCAACTCTGATATGGTGTGAGGCCCTGAGGGTAACGTATGGAATTTGACTGGTTCCCCTCACCGAGAGAGGCCAGTCAAAAAGTATATGTCCTTAGTCATTGGCACCAGTGACTACCCCTCCACAATAAAGGCCTCTGCGTCGAGATGCAAATAATCAACCAAGGCATTCAGTAGCCTAGGTTGTGCTCGCATGAAAGGACATAGGAAGAATTTTAGCAACCCACATTGCCTTAAGGAAGAAATAGCATTGGGGTCCTCCCCAACCAACGCACTAATATCCTCATGCTCCCTTTCCCTCCATTGAACATACATCCTGCAAAAAACCAAGTTTAGGAGGGTTAACCCTTGTTTTTTTAAGTTTTTTCCATTAAATAAAGGGTCCACATGGGTTGTAATGATGACAGTCGCGTGTACACGTGTGTAGTTTTTCCTCTGCCTAAGTTTACACGTGGGATGTCATAGGACAGCCTGCGTGGACCTAGGGCTGACCATTTGAGGGTCAACGCCCCCCCAAAAAATGAAACTAAATGCATAAAGAAAGATTTAAATTGCAAGAGGAGAGAGTTTATACTTACTTGGTCCAAGCAGATGGTTGTTTCATCCACCGAAGCTCCCGGAATCAATTCTTTTCACAAAGGGGTAGTTTTGGCTTTTAGTCAATTTTTTAATTAACAATGGTGATAATGAGCTGCCAGCTTCTATTTATAGAGGTTTTTGGCCCTTTTTTTGTCAATTTTTGGACCCTTTTGTCATTTTTTCTAAACTGAAAATCATTTAAGATGGTTCAGGATTTTTCTTTGGATGATTACGAGAAGTAGTACTATGGGTATTTGGAAAAAAAATTGAGAGTCCGGGTGTTTTGACGGTCCTTTGGTAAAAATTCATCTTCTTTGACTCGTTGCATTTAAGTTAGAATTCCACCTCCACTTTCTGTATCTCATTGTCTTTTCTTCTTTTCCATAGGATCGATCCCACCAAGTTGCAACACGGAACCCTCTTTACTTCTTTAGAAGTGTCGTAATTTGGTGGTAGAGCCTACCATAACATGGATTTCCTAGGTAGATCCTATTTACATGATGGTGTCCATGCTGTCACTAACGACTATAGGCTTGGGAGTCCTTTTTAGATTTTCCCTGATTACGAGTTTGAGCCTCATTTGCATGATTCCTTATCACTCTTGGCCTCACCCTTGGGACTCCCCAAAAAATAACGGGTCTTCTTTTAAGCCCTTTTCAGACCCTCTAAACATGAAAATATTGCCGAGCGATCTTGTGTCCTTTCATGCTCGCTAAACTGGAATTTGAAGTCACGTTTGTCCAACGGTAGGTTACCCATTTTTTGGTCCGGACGGTCAACTGTACAAAGGTATAATCTAGAGGCATCAGATCTCTAAGAGAGTATTCTCAGGTATAATTTTAACCCCTTTTCAGACCTGAGGGACTAAATTTATGAAAAAGGAACCCCCACAGAGTCCATAGCTAAGCACTTTTCAGACTCCCTAAAATTGAAAAGATCGTCGAGTGACCTTATTCTTTCACACTTGTTAAAATGGTCCAGAAGAACATTCCTGACGGAGTCCATAGTTAAGAATTTTTCAGACTCCTTAAAAATGAAAAAATGGCTGAGCGATCTTGTCTTTATCACACTCGTTAAAATGGTTTTGAATAAACATCTTGTCGGTGCTAGTTTACCCCTTTTTCGAACTGACTAGACTACCTTCGAAAAAGGTACCCCAGTGGAGTCTCCTTTTATGTTTTTCAGACTCTCTAAATATGAAAAACCATTGAGCTTACCTTCTTTGGGATCATTAAACTTACATCGAAGGACGTTACCATTGTGTGTTTTGTTAACCACATTTGCATACCTGCGTCTTTGTTCTAATGTCGACTCCATGTTGCTCTCAATTGAACCATCTGAAGCATGCCTTATACGCAAGCCCTGTAGCACTTTGCCTCTATGTCTTGACACCTTTGGCCCCAGGAGGGATTTTTCCCGAGTGTCCTTTCTTTGAACATTAGTCTTGTCCTTGTGCCTTGAAATCGTATGTTTGCGACACTCATTCCTCCTTTGTAACGTAACATTCTTTTATTCTTTTTCCAAAATTATTGAAAAAAGACAAAAAAATCAAATATACCCCAAAAAGAGGAAGGGAAAAGTATTTTCTTTGTATTGGCAACACAATGAGTTTCCCTTGGATAAAGCACATCCTTCTATTTTTTCTTCAAGACCTGGGATTTAATATGACCTTAGGAAGTTGTTCCCGCTACATTGAGTTGTGTCCTCCTCCGTTTGGTTATTCTTCCAAACATATGGAGATTTTGTGTTGCCTCCTGCCTCGTGAACTTATGTTAATACCATGCTCCCTAAGTCTCATCATGTGTCATGCTATTGTCCAAGGGAAGTTTTTCCAAGCCTGAGTCGGCCCCTCTGTAGTTTGTCTCTTTCCCTCATGCCCGGCCATCCCGAAAGTCCAATCAAGTATTTGTTCGAAATCAATGAAGCTTTCAGTCTGATCATCAAGATTCTCTAGTCCATGACCGACGAGCCGTCAAAGACCTCTAGGTAGTGAATTCGTACACTCATATTACACTCCTGCCCGAGTTTTGAAGATTTTGAAGTTTTTTCTCGAGATCTGAAGACCTCATCTCCAACCATCAGGCCTTATCAGCTTCTAGAATATGGATACTATACATGTATATCTTTTTTATTTTGAGATGTAGATCCGTTGTGTATTTCTCATGGCTACACTTTATATAGTTATATAACATGGATCTACACTGTATTTGATTGGTACCCATGATTTTATTTCATCTTGAGCATGGGTATGCCCGCCTCGGTGTGACAATTTTTATTTTGCAGATGGCACCTCTCGATTTCTGGTCCTTGGACACGTAGGTGAAGATTGATAATGTATTTCGGCCATCAGATGCTCTTCTGACCTCACACATTAGGGGGAATCTGTTATAACCCTAAATTGCACCAGACATAATTGCCTGGCATCAGGCCATCTCAGACTCCTTCTTTTCCCAAACACTACTGAACAACTCTTCTTAAAAACCCTCTTTATAAAGTCCCATGTGCCCTGCTCCATTATTGCATGTGTGTACATGCTAGCTGCTCCAATACAACCCACACGTACCTACAAAAGCACGGAAAAAGGAAAGTTGTTGACGGAACACACAGCTTTGGGAAAGTTAACTAAACCTTTCGGCCATGCATGGTCGATCATTCAACCAAATACCTAGCTCCTTCTAGCCTATAAAAGAAGGGGTAAGGGTCCCAGTTGAAAGAAGGAAAATCATAGTAAAGAGACTATACCCAATTGAGCATTCCCCTTGTCCCAACCTTTATCTATCCTTGTGCAAAGAGAAGTATAGAGCAAAGCAGTTGGAGGATAGTTGAAGAGGAGCCCAGGACCAGGTTCATGGAGAAGTGGTCGGCTTCATCATTGTAAGTTTCTTTAGTGAAGTTAATAATAAAGAAGTACTTTTCTTGTTCCACCATATGAGGTTTTCATTGTTTATTGCATACATGTTGTTTAAATCTCTAACCCATTAATCTGTAGATCAAATGCATGTGGAGTTATTTGTTTGTCTTTTGTGAATGTAGGTCAGCCTTGGGAGGAGAGTTGCAGTCAAAGAGCGACCAAGCATGAAGAGGGATTGATATCAAACGCCAGAAATAAGGTATGTTCACTTGATCTTCTTAACTACATATTTTCTTAAGAATAATGGGGATTAGGTCCAGGATGACGGTAAAAAGTAGGAATCTTTAGGTCTTTTCTACATGCATGATAAAACCCTAAGTGCTAGTCCGTAGAGGGATTTCCCACTCACAACAAAGCCAAGCCTTGAATATTTCTCGGTACTACGAGAATTTGAAGATGTATTCCAAGAAATACCAGGGATGCCACCAAGAAGGGAGATAGATTTCTCAATTGATTTAGTGCCAGGAGTTTCCCTTGTGTCAAAAATATCTTACAGAATGAGCACACTAGAGTTAAAAGAATTACAAATGCAGTTGGAGGAATTTATGAAGAAAGGGTACATACATCCAAGTGTTTCACCTTGGGGAGCACCAATATTTTTTGTCAAAAAGAAGGATGGAACCTTGAGGCTGTGTATTGAATTTCGAAAACTGAATAAGTATACTATATAGATCAAGTATCCTCTACCTAGAATTGATGACCTCTTTGATCAGCTAAGAGGAGAAAATATATTTTCAAAGATTGACCTGAGGTCAGGATACCATCAGGTAAGAATCAAGGAAGAATACATTCATAAGACAACCTTTAGGACCAGGTATGGGAATTATGAATTTGTAGTGGTGCCATTTGGACTGACCAATGCACCAGTTGTCTTTATGTGCTTAATGAATGGCATATTCAGAAATTATTTGGATAATTTTGTCATAGTATTATTGGATGACATACTTGTATATTCCAAGTCTGAAGAGGAGCATGAACATCACTTAAGACCGGTATTGCAAGTGCTGAGAGAACATCATTTGTATGCCAAGTTGAGTAAGTGTTCTTTTTATCAAAATTAGATCCATTAATTGGGACACATTATTTCAGCGTAGGGCATTGCAGTAGATCCAGAGAAGATTGAATCCATTAGAGAATGGACAACACCCAGAAATGTGTCAGAAGTCAGATATTTTATGGGATTATTTGGTTACAACAAAAGGTTCATAGTAGGGTTCTCTAATATTTCTCATCTCATCACTTCTTTGAAAAATAAGGGAAATGAATTTGAGAGGACATCTAAGTGTGAAGATAATTTTAATATGTTGAAGGAATTACTTACTAGTGTACCTGTGTTAAATATTCCTGACCCAAATGAAAGTTTTTGGGTATGAACAGATGCATGTAAGGAAGGAATTGGGGGAGTCCTCATGCAAAATGGACATGTCATTGGTTATGAGTCCAAAAAGCTTAAGGAACATGAGAGGAACTATGCCATGCATGACTTGGCGCTTGTTGTCATTGTCCACGCCTTGAATATGTGGAGGCATTATCTCATGGGGAAGATATTTTAATTAAGGACAAACCACATTGGCCTGAAGTATATTTTTGAACAACCAACCTTGAATGCCAGGAAAACAAGATGAATGGAATTTTTAAGTGAATATGACCTCGATATCAAGTATATCAAAGGAAAAGAGAATAAATTTGTCGATGCACTTAATAGAAGAGTGCATCTCATTAATGCTACTGCTATTAGTATGCATCAGTCACACTTGAAGAGCATAATTTTAGATGATCTTGTTACAAATGATCATTACCTACAGGTAAAGGAAATATTACAGCAAGGAGATGTACAATAGAAAATAAAGGAGTATGAGATAAAATAAGATGGATTACTTATGCATAAGAATAGAATCTATGTTCCTAGTTTCAAAGAACTGAGGAAATCAGTATTGAAGGAAATGCATGATGTTCCTTATGATGGACATCCTGGTTACCAAAAAATGATTACAGCAGTAAGAAGCCAATTCTTTTGGACGAGAATGAAAAAGGATGTTGTTGATTGCATCACTTGATGTATGGAATGTCAGAAGGTGAAGCTTGAGCATAGGCACCCAACGGGTTTGCTGCAGCCATTACCAATCCCAGAGAATAAATGGGAAGTGATAACCATTGATTTCATAACTAAATTACCTAGGACAACAAGACAAATGATTCAATCATGGTAGTGGTTGAAAAATTAACAAAGGATGCTCATTTTTTTCCTGTAAAAACAACACATGCAGTGGCTAATATTGCAGAGGTTTACCTGAGGGAGATTGCTAGGTTGCATGGGATACCTACGACAATTGTCTCAGACAGAGATACAAAGTTTACCTCCAATTTATGGAGGGGATTGTTTAAATGATTTGGTACAAAACTAAAATTTATCACAACATACCATCCACAGTCAGATGGGAAAACAGAGAGGGTCAACCAAGTAATTGAAGATATTTTGACAATGTATGTGATGGATAAGCCATCGAAGTGGAAATATTACTTACACTTGTTTGAGTTTGCATATAATAATGGGTATCAAGCTTCATTGAGAATGAGCCAATTTGAAGCCTTGTATGGTAGGAAATGCAATACTCCAGTGAGTTGGGACAACCTAGCAGATAGAGTGGTACTTGGGCAAGAGTTGCTCAAGGATATGGAAGACCGGATGGTTAAGATCAAGCAGAATTTAAAGGAAGCTCAGGATAGGCAGAAATTTTATGCAAATAAGAATAGGACAACTAGTGAATTTAAAGTAGGGGAGCATGTACTTATGAAAGTGAAGCCCAAGAAAGTCTCTTTGAAATTGGGTAGTTGTACAAAGATGGCATCCAGATTCTGTGGTCCATTTGAAATATTGGATAGAATAGGGCCAGTTGCATACATGCTTGCATTTCCTGCTTCCATGAATGTGCATAATGTATTTCATGTCTCTTTTCTAAATAAATATGTACATGATCCTAACCATGTTATTGATTGGCATCTGATTCAGGTAGAGACAGAAGGAGACTTTTGTTGGAAGATTGGTTGTTTTCATTGATGTCAACCCTAGCCATTGGCTTTTGGAACCCACAGTTGATTGAAGTAGATAGACATGAAGGAAATTAAACATGCAGATACAACACCCATGGATGAATAGTATAATTCATTCCTCTTTCAGTGGTATGTGGCACGTCATGTGGATCCTCACGATTGAGGAGAAATGAATTTTTGAAGATGACAATGTAAATTGAAGCAGAAACTATATGTCGGCCCTAATGTTAAAAGGAAGTGACATAAAGGGTATAAATACATATCACTATACATTCATTTTACACACACAAATTTGTTAATGAACAAGGAGATATAAGTTGAATTTTAGAGGAGATCTGAAGTAAAGAAGGTCGAATTTGAAGGGAGGATGAAGTCTATTGGTGATGTGTTCTAAGGTATGTTATTTATAGGTCATCTTACCATTTTCGCTATAAAAAAATTTCTATAACGATTCAGGTGGTGAAATTTGGAGGCTATTGAGAAGACATATCTAGGTATCTATGGTAAAAATTTCACTCGCTATAATTTTGTAGATACACTTTGTGGAAGATAGGGTTTTTGACTAGTCCTGAAGCTAGTCATAAACAAGTTTTCTGGGTAAAACAGTCATAACGTCTTCATAGAGAATCCAAATGAAGTGAAACCAATTGCATTGGAAATATTATAGGTTTTAGTTTCCTGTGTATGAATTTCAGAATCCAATGTTAAATATTGAGTGTAGGGCATTCTGTACAATTTTTCTCTCCTGAATAAACCAGAGTTGAATAAGGTCTACCATTTTCTCTATAACTCATTTTCTAGGAGGATTCAAGGAATGAAACTTGGAGGAGTTTCAAAGAACACATTGAGTAATATTATGTATAGGATAAGAGTATTCCAAGGATTGAATAATTTTAGAAGTTGAAGAAATCTCATGAAACATTATCAAGTTGTATGTGATGGTTGGTTGATGGTGAAAATTTAATGTAAAGTTTTATTATCTCTCATATATTCTTGGGTGGAAGGAAGGGGAAAGGATGGAGAGGTCAACCCTCTCTTGATATTGGAGGATTGTATCTTCCTTTTGGATTTTTATCCCTCCCTTTATATTTGGAAGTTGTAGCTTCCCTTGGAAATCATTACTTCCCTTGAACAATAACTATTGATTATTTCTCATATATTGTGCATGGTGTATTGTGGTGTATTGGTGTAACTCTTCTACTATTGTTCATTGCTCATTGGATATAATTGAATATATATAAAGTGGTTGAAGTATAGGTTGAAAAAAATTTCAAATTGTACTTGATATTGATTCACCCCCCCTCTTAGTATCAACAATTGGTATTAGAGCGAGGTTACCTTCAGTACAGTTTAACCACTGGAAGGAAGATCCTAAGCAGAAATGGAAGACAACATTCCAAATGGGATTCCACCATTTAATGGAAGCAATTTTGAATACTGGAGTAATAGAATGGAAACTTACTTGAAATCTCTTGGGGTATATGTTTGGTTCTTAGTTGCTTCAGGATACAGTGCTTTGAAGAAACCAAAGACTGCAGCTCAGAAGGAAGCAAGAAGGAACAACAACTTGGCAATAGATACCATCCTAGATGGATTGACAAATTCAGTGTAATCCAAGGTGGGATCATGTGCATCATAAAAATAGCTTTGGGACAAGCTACAAGAACTTTATGCAAGGGAAGAAGCAGAAGAAGAAGAAGAAGAAGAAGTTGAAGAAAATTACAACATCTCAGATTTCAAAGAAGCAAATAGAGGTCAATTATTTTTCTTTAATTGTGAAGGAGTAGGACATGTTGAATTTGAATGTCCTTATCCAAGGATTGAAAGAGATGATACTGAAGAAGAAAAATCCAATGAAGAAGAAGAAAATCATGAAGCATAAATGATTCAACAAGAAGATGAGAATCTTAAAAAATTGAAGCATGTTGAGATTCAAAATAGCAAGCTCAAAAACACACATAGAAAACTAAGAAGTGAATTGGGTAGTTGTGAAAAGACAATTGAAAGCTTGAAGAAACAATTAGAATACTTTGAGAAACTAAGAGAAGAAACCATTTCCTTGAAAAATCTACTCGAAGAAGCAAGAAGAATAGGAGAAGTAAGGAATGTCCAAATGATGAAGAAAGAAGAAGATTGTGAGAAACTTGAACAAGAACTTGTCTCACTGAGGAAGAGCTTAAGAAACTATCAAGTTCCAAAATACTTAACACATCTTGGATGCATGGGTGAAACTTCATACAAAGAAGATGCAAATACCAACAAAAAGGTTGAAGAAATCTAGACAGTTGATGAGAAGTGGACCAGGATACCAGAAAGAAGGAATGATTACAAAAGAGATGAATATCCAAGAAGACATCCTACCTTCAAGAATCAAAGAAGCTCCAATCAGTATGAAGGAAAATACAGAAGAGTAGATCATGAACCCAGATGGACTACATCACAAAGAAGGTCACTTACTCCTAGGTATCAAAATTTCTTTCTTGGTCATTGTTATACTTGCAAATATTTTGGACATAAGGCAATTAATTACAAAATCAATGAAAGGAACAACTATGCAAGAAACATGAATGGTATAAATATAAGATATGGAAACAATCATGGATTTGTCAATAAAAGTTATAATTCATTTTCCCCACTGATGGAAAAAAATATTGTATGCTACAAATGTAATTATCTTGGTCACAAAGCATGAAATTGCATATATATGAATGAAGATGCTCCTATTCCAAATGTCCCTATGCCAACCACAGTATGGAGAAGGAAAGAGATTCCAAACAATGAAAATTGTTGAATAGCATTGACCGCTGAAGAATGTAAAGAAGAAGATGAACGATACATAGACAATGGATGTCCTTCACACATGACCAGGGATCAACACAAATTCATCAGCTTGAAGAGAAATGGTGGAAATGTTGCATTTGGAGATGACTCATCTACCAAAATACTTGGAAAAGGTGTAGTAGAGCTTGGAAGCAAAAATGTAAAACCAAAGAATGTCCTATTGTTTGAAGACATGAAGCATAATCTACTTAGTGTTAGTAAAATGTGTGATCAAGGATATACTCTCACATTTGACTTACAAAGATGAAAAAACAAAGAATAAGGTTCAAGAATATTGGTTGCAACTGCAACAACAAGACCAAGTAACATATACATCCTAGATCCACGAAAAATCTCCAAGGAAGAAAGGGACCATAAAAATGAAGTGTTATATGTTTAGGGGGAGTAACCCCAAAGAAGAGAGTTGCCTTTTTCCATTAAACTCAAGGGGAGAATCCCCACCCTTTTCCATTGATGTCAAAGGGGGAGAGAAATCAGGAGCTTCAGGACAGGGGGAGCATGAGTGTTTCCATCAATGACAAAGGGGGAGATTGTTAAAAGATTGGTTGTTGTCATTGATGTCAACCCTAGCCATTGCCTTTTGGACCCCACAATTGATCGAAGTAGATAGACATGAAGGAAATTACACATGCATATAAAACACCCATGGATGGATGGTATAATTCATTCTGTTTTTGGTGGTATGTTGCATGTCATGTGGATCCTCACGATTGAGGAGAAATGAATTTTTGAAGATGACAATCTAAATTGAAGCAGAAACTACATGTCGGCCCTAATGTTAAAAGGAAGTGACATAAAGGGTATAAATACATATCATTATACATTCATTTTACACACACAAATTTTTTAATGAACAAGGAGATATAAGTCGAATTTCAAAAGAGATCTGAAGTAAAGAAGGCCAAATTTGAAGGGAGGATGAAGTCTCTTGGTGATGTGCTCTAAGGTATGTTATTTACAGGCCATCTTACCATTTTCACTATAATTTTTTTTCTAGAACAATTTAGGTGGTGAAATTTTAAGGCTATTGAGAAGACATATCTAGCTACCTGTGGGAAAAATTTCATCTCTTTATTCACTATAATTTTGGAGATACACTCTGTGGAAGATAGGGTTTTTGACTAGTCCTGAAGCTAGTCATAAAGAAGTGTTTTGGGTAAAACATCCATAACTTCATAAAAGAGAATCCAAATGAAGTGAGACCAATTCCATTGGAAACAGTACGGGTAGTATTTTTCTGTGTATGAATTTCATAATTTGATGTTAAATATTGAGCGTGGGGTATTATGTACAAGTTCGCTCTCCTGAATAAACCAAAATTGAATAAGGTCTACCATTTTCTCTATAACTCCTTTTCTGGGAGGATTCAAGGAATGAAACTTGAAGGAGTTTCAGAGAATACATTGAGTAATAGTATCTAAAGGATAAGAGTATTCCAAGAAGTGAATAATTGTAGAAGTTGAATAAGTCTCATGAAACATTACCAGGTTCTATGTGATGGTTGGTTGATGGTGACTATTTAATGTAGAGTTTTATTATCTCTCATATATTATTGGGTGGAAGGAAGGGGAAAGGATCGAGAGGTAAACCCTCTCTTGATATTGGAGGATTGTATCTTCCTTTTGGAGGTTTATCCATCCCTTATATTTGAAAGTTGTAGCTTCCCTTGGAAGTCATTACTTCCCTTGAACAATAACTATTGATTATTTCACATATATTGTGCATGGTGTATTGTGGTGTATTGGTGTAACTCTTCTACTATTTTTCATTTCTCATTGGATATAATTGAATATATAAAGTGGTTGAAGTATAGGTTGAAAAAAATTTCAAATTGTACTTGATATTGATTCACCCCCCTCTCAGTATCAACAACTTTCAGGTCCATCCAATGTGGGTATTGGACAGAAAAGTCAAAATTCTTTGGAATTGATTTATAGAGTTGGTAAAAGTTCAGTGAACCTGCTAAGGTCCTAAGATGCTACCTGGGAGCATGAATATGCCATGCGGGTAGAGTACCCACATCTTTTTGAATAAATTTTGAGATTTTGATCTCTATTTGTATATGCACTGAGGACAGTGCCAAAATAAGGGGGGGGGATGTAACACCCTAGGTTTTGACACTCATATTAAATAATGTATTTTTTTAATTTACAAGAGGCCAGAGGGCCTAAGCAATTAAAAGAGGCCAGTGTGCCTAAGAAATGTAATGTTTTGATCATTATTAATAATAAACACATTGTTGGTTGCTAGATGGACAAGGACTAGAGTTATAGAGGGATATGATTCCACAAGAGAGGGGGATTAAGGGGATAAATGTTTATTTCATATTTTAATTACCCTTTTGTCTAAGCGAGTGGATCAGGGACGTGATATTCTTGGGGGAGGCCAGGAGGTTCTTGATTCCCCACGAAATACTTAAAACCACCCCTACTCTATTGGGGGGTTCGCTCTTTCACTCATTCACTTGATAACTGGTTCATTCGTTCACTCGCTCATTCACCCGTTCTTTCATTCCATTCTTACCTATCACTCATTCATCCTTCCTCATATGTGTCTTGGCTTGGGGAAAGGGAAATGAACTGCTGAAGAGTATCCATGGTAATGTTGGTTGTAGTGGTTGTTGGTGTAATCCAGCCATGACTTGAGGCCTGCATGTCTAAGATGCATTGGCCTATGTCCAGCTTTGTTCACAACTGCGAGTCCTGAGAGTTCCAACATGGAGATTTTGGACCAGTTGTGTTGGAGCCCTATAAGAATAAGGAATTCCTGAGGGACTGCGGGGCAGAGAAGGGTGGAGGTCCATTCTCTTGGGTGGTGCAAAATACGTAGAAGAGAGATGGGTACTTGGATTGCTTCAAGTGATGGGAAATCTTGTGAGATCTTGAGTGCTGACTGTTTTGGGAAGCCAAGTAACACTCTGCAACCGTCCTTGTGGATTCATAGCCCCGGATCTGGGGTGACACTGTTGTTGAGATTTGGAACAATATTGTTTATGGTTGGGTGGAATGTCCTTGCTCTGCAGCCATTTGGTGTCTTATTTATAAATATAAGTGCTCTCTTTTATGGTATTATTTACCTGTATATGAATGTATTATGTTGTGTATTTATTTATCGTTTAATTAAATCTTTAGAATATTCATGCTTGTTGGTTATTGTTGTTGGAGTTACTTCACACACACCTAGGATTTATTTTTCCTAAGGTTTTAATTTGTTTATTAGTCATAATTAGTCATTATCCAGTCTCCTATATTTTAGGGGAGAATATTCCACCTGGAGAATATTCTCTTTCAGTTGACACTTCAATTTGACTAGTTGAGTTGAGTTTATATGTTGCATCGGGATCATCACCATGCAACATTGGGATCATCACCATGCTAATTCTACCTTTCCTTGGGATCATCACCAAAGTGGTGCATTATCCTTGATTCCCTGAGTTATCTTCTCACTGCTCACTGTTCAGTTAGTTAACTGAAGACTAGATGACTAGTTAACTCAACTAGGTGGCAGTTCACTCCCGTAACTGCCTGAGAGACTAGAATAGGTGGAAGTTCACTCCTGTAACTGCTAGTGTGTGTCTAGATCACTCTATACCACCACTATGGAGACTTGGTTCACCTCAATTTGAACTCATTGAGTTATACAAAGTATATCATGTGTAAATTATTCATTATTCACAACGGTTAATGAGAATTCTTCCATTCTTTCTTTCCTTCTTCTTCCTTTTCAATTCTCTCTGCAAATGTGTGTATTATTGTTTAGCTAGATCTATTATGTGCAGGTTCAACAAATTTACATGGTATCAGAGCCGATGGACTGCTAAGAAAAATCTACACCAAATCATTTTTTGTAGGTACAAAATAATGAAGACAACGGAAAGATGGAATTCCAAAAAGAATTCATTATTACACCTTACAACTATTTTGCATGGAAGGGGAAAATATCCATACATCTCCGATCCAGAGGGTTGTATAGGTTAACCATGAATACGAATATAGAGCCAACATTAGCCATAGAAAAATCCAAGTACTTAAATCGCATGGATGAGGCACTCAGAACAATTTGCAGTCCTATTTCTCCCGATCTCCTTTTTCACATATCTTCTTGTAAGACTCACAATGAAGGATGGAAAATATTGGAAGGGCTCTTTGGAAAATAGGATGAGATGAGGGGACACATTCTGGAGGTGGAGCTACTCACATTGGATCCAAAAAGCTTCAACAATATCCAAGATTTCTTTACAAAATTCAAGGATTTACTGTCGCAACTCAAAGCTTGCGGGGTTGATAAATATCCCACCCAGTTTCAGTCTCGCTGATTTTCAGATCCCACCCAGTTTCAGTCTCGCTGATTTTTCAGCCAAATTTAAATGCCAAACCCAGTTTCAACACTGTTTCAGCATAGGTTATAGCATTGTTTCAACATATGTCTCAGCACTGTTTCAGCATATGTCTCAGCACTGTTTCAGCATATGTCACAACGGTGTTTTAGCATATGTTACAACACTGTTTCAGCATATGTCTCAGCACTGTTTCAGCATATGTCACAGCGTTGTTTCAGCATATGTTACAGCATTGTTTCAGCATATGTCTCAGCATTGTTTCAGCATATGTTACAGTTGTGTTTCAGCATATGTTACAACGGTGTTTCAGCATATAAAAACTTAACAAAAAATAAACTTCAGAACTGAAACATGAGGATTCTGAACATCGTTTTCAACGTAGAAATAAAATATCAGCAATATGCAAAACTCAGAAAATATAGACACAAAGATATTTGGTCTAACTTCGACCCTAGAAAAACCCACAAGGGGAAAACCAGTGAGAGAGGGCTTTGTATTATTTATGAGCTTCTGAGAAATTCTTTTACAACATATTCATCTTCATATATTTACACAAACTTATCTGGACATTCCTATAGATTTTCTCCTCGATTTCTGAACTAGAAATCCATACAACTGTACGGCTGTCCCAACAATTAATGTTGTACGGACTGTCTTGAAATTCGTGCCAAAACTCTGCTAAGACTCAATTTCTGTGCCACTAAATGTTGTTCGGCAGCCTTGGAATGCATGCCAATACTCCCAGAAATTGCAGTTGTTGTCTCTTTTCTTCAGCTCGACCTCTCTCTTTCTCTCTCTTGTTCTCTCAACAAGAATGCTTGAACTCCTCTTGTTCTCTCAATAAGAATGCTTCAACTTACCCAAGAATGGGTGTGCCCTCTTGCCCAAGTCGACCTCATGAGGGAAGGTGAGGGGTTTTCTAATCTAATGGTTGAGATTAGATCAGATGGGTGGCTGAGATTTGGTGTCTCTTCACTCACCCTCACTTTAATCATAAAGTCACCTTT
>SNQJ01S0014583.1:182219-214159 GCA_010110895.2 Picea sitchensis
CCCAGAACACATGTTTATGACTAGCTTCAGGACTAGTCAAAAACCTTATCTTCCACATAGTGTATCTCCACAATTATAGTGAATAAAGAGATGAAATTTTTACCATGGGTACCTAGATATGTCTTCTCAATAGCCTCATAATTTCACCATATGAATCTTTCTAGAAACAAATTTATAGATAAAATGGTAATATGACCTGTAAATAACATACCTTAGAACACATCACCAAAAGACTTCATCCTCCCTTGAAATTCAGCCTTCTTTACTTCAGATTTCCTCAGAAATTCAACTTATATCTCCTTGTTCATTAATAAAATTGTGTGTTTTAAAAAATGAATGTATAATGAGATGTATTTTTACCCTTTATGTCACTTCCTTTTAACATTAGGTCTGACATGTAGTTTCTTCTTCAATTCACATTGTCATCTTCAAAAATTCATTTCTCCTCAATCGTGAGGATCCACATGACGTGCCACATACCACCGAAAGTGGAATGACTTATATTATCCATCCATGGGTGTTGTGTATTCATGTCTAATTTCCTTCATGTATATCTACTTCGTTCAACTGTGGGGTCCAAAATCCAATGGCTAGGATTGACATCAATGACAACAACCAATCATCCAACAAAATACCCATGGCAACTACTGTTGGAGACTAGAAAACTCACCCTAGTGGCTATACTCATTTGATTGTCCTAAAAATTTCCCCAGATGGTTCTCCCTACCCTCTAGCACACTTTCCCTTCCTACTAGCTGGAATATTGGGTCTTTGCTAATCTATCAGAACCCCAGATGGACTCCCTCAAACTCTACACACTTCCTTAGTTGGATGGCACAATTTTCGAGATTTACCTAGTAGAATGTTGTGATAATTGTCCCAATGGAAGTGCCTTTGCCTTCTCTCCAATGGGTCAGAAGTATCTGAGCTTCTCTTTCCTAGTTGGGCCTAGCGACCCCTTTATGTTGAATCTCTGCCTCAAACCATCACGTTGTCACTGGATAAGTGTGCACTTTCTTGTGTTGCATCTACATATTGTTGTATACTAAATATGAAGATCAATGAAGAACCTGGATGGTACTTCCAAAGGATAGGGCATGTATCTCAACACCGAAACCCATCATGGGTGGTGGTTTCCTCCAGAAATCCACAAAACAATAGAAGGTCAACTTCCTTCTCTCTGGAACCTGTTTCTAATTCTCAAATCATCAATAATGAGGAATTAGGTCAACTTTCTTCCCTTTATACCTCCTCTCGTCTAATATTTGTTCACTTACTTAATTAAATGAATTTTCCCCTAAGTTATGATTTAATGTTCTCTTAATTCATTTAATCCCCTTTTTGTTCTAATTAGACGTTCACTTTTTCACTTAAGTGACTTTTTTCCTAAGTTTCACCTCAATGATCAATTAAGTCACTTAAACACCCTTTTTCCTCCTTGATGTCACTTTCAAGTTAGACTTTGGCGAAATGACATTAAATAGAGGTGTTATTCCCCTTTTTATCTTGTCTATAGTCTATAGGAATATATAGACTACTAAGTCGCTCTCTATAGATATCATCAATGGGAAAGGGACATTACATCTGTTGTCAACCATTCTCGGGTCCTTGTCTTCTTATCCATGGCTCCATGAGGAAGAGGAACCTCTCGTCCTCACTCATATTATATCCCTCAACCCCCCACTTCTCATCCAACTCGGGTTGCAAAGGCACCATTGGAAGTGATCGAATCTTATGAAGAATACGTCCCAAATGCATACAAAGGTAAAATGGCAGAGCTAGAAGAGGAGGTTCAACAAATCAGGAAATTTTATAATGAAGAGGAGCATAGATGATTTTAGGGGTGAAATTTCTCTCATGGGCGAAATTAAGGGGCCTCCAATTTTTTATTGGGCGATTTTTTTGTATTAGAGTGATTTTTTTAAACTTATATCATTGGCCCGTAATTTATTTTAGGGGAAAATTTGTGTACAGGGTTAGCCCATTTTTTTAGGAGGGATAGAGGAAAAAAAAATATATTTAGCCCCTGAAATTTGGAGGGACAAGCTTCCATTAGCCAAATTTCTAGAAGTATGGGAATTTTTGTTATCATCTTCGCCCTGCCATTTGGTAAAATCGGGGTTTGTGGTTTAATTCGCCCTAGTTTTTTGGTATGGGCACTCGATAGCTAAAATATTCCCTTTTCCCGATTTCCAAAGAACAAGGGTATTTCTGAGAGCATTTTGGCCCTCCCACATGGTATAAATTTTATGGAATCTGCCCATATATGCATTGGGTTCAAATCACCCTAGTTTTGTCTAGTTCGTGAGAACTACGGAGGTTCTTGAGTGGGTCAATTTTCAACATGATTCGACTTGAAATTTGAAAGATTTCACTTACATAATCGATTAGTGCCCAATGAAAAGAGGCGCGAGGATTTGGCGGTGAACCAACTTACCAGAGTTTTTGTTCTTTAGGTGAGAGTTCTGATTCAGAGGAATCAGAGGATTCAACTTCATATTCAGAGTCAGTATAGTCAGAGCATCCAGATCCAGTTACAAAGCCAGAGCAAAGGCCCAAGTGGGCACAAACTACTCTTTAGGATGCAGGGGATCTCATAGGTGATCCAGCCGATACCAGGAGGACTCGATCTGATTTTGAGGAGCCTCCTGTTGCACTCACTACCATTGAACCATTGTCTTCTAGGCATATTTTCTTGTTTCAGTCTTCAGATCCATAGTCTTATGGCGAGGATGCTGGAAATCCCTTTTGGGAATCTTCCATGCAGGAGGAGTACAACTCCCTCCTCGAGAACCAGACTTGGGATCTGGTTCCCCTTCCTTCTGGGAGGAAAATTTTCAGATGTAGATGGGTCTACAAGACCAAGAGAATAGTGGATGGACAAATCAGAAGATACAAAGCCAGGCTTGTTGCCAAAGGCTTTCAGCAGGTTCATGGTATTGACTATGATGAGACCTTCGCTCCAGTAGAGAAGATGGATTCCATTTGATTAGCCCTTTCCATTGCAACATCCAATGGATGGGAAGGCCATCAGATGGACGTGAAGAATGAATTTCTTCATGGTGATCCCTTTGAGGAGATCTACATGGAGCAGCCCCAGGGATTTATGCAGGACTCGTCTTTGGTCTGTCGACTGAAGAAGTCACTTTATGGCCTCAAGCAGGCTCCGAGGGCATGGTATGCCAAGATGGACTCCTACCTATTGTCACATAAATTTGTACGTTGTAAATCAGACCTGAATGTCTACATGCTCAGGACAATTGATTTACTTCTACTTTTAGTTTTGTATGTTGATGATTTGTTGATCACTGGTTGCTTGACTTCAGCGATTGCTGTAGTCAAGAGGATTCTTCATGATAGGTTTTTTATGACGGACATGGGTCCACTACACTTCTTCCTTGGACTTGAGATCATTCAGGATGCATCAGGCATCAAACTGTCTCAAGCCAAGTATGCACGAGACCTCCTTGAGAGATTTCGCATGACAGACTACAAGTCTGCTCCAACTCCTTTCCTATCAAGAGTCAAACTTGAGGATGGTGGGGAGACTCCACTAGTTGACAGCATACTGTATAGACAACTAGTGGGGATCTTGTTGTATCTTACACACTCTAGACCAGACCTCTCATATGCAGTTGGCATAGTTTCCAGGTTCATGCAGGAGCCGCATGAGCTACATTGGAAAGCTGCAAAGCATATCCTTCGATACGTACAAGGCACCATCACCTTTGGGATTCATTATGCAATATACTCTACATTAGATCTCATTGGTTTTACTGATTTCGACTAGGTTGGATTTAGCATTGATCGCAAGTCCACATCTGGTTACTCACTTAGTATTGGTTCTGGGCCTATATGTTGGCCGAGCAAGAAGTAAGTTGCCATTGCTCTATCTTCAGCTGGGGAAGAGTACATAGGGGTAGTTAACATAACCATTCAGGCTATGTGGCTACAACATTTTCTCACTAAGTTGGGCATTCAGTTTCATCAGTCGATCGTCATTTGGTGTGACAACCAGAGCACTCTGAAGTTCTGCAGAGATCCAGTTCAGAGGAAGCGGACGAAGCACATCGAGATCCACATGCACTACATCCAGGACTTAGTACACGATGGGATCATCAACTTACAGTTATGTCCTTCAGTAGAACTGACGACAGACATTTTCACCAAGACCTTCACTGAGCAGAAATTCCATTATCTGCGAGGTCGTCTTAGAGTGAAGGACACAGTTGCCTAGCAACTGTAGTTATTCTTTTTACACGAGGGGGGGGGGTTCCCATGAGGTTTTCCCTCTTTCCTCACTTTATTTTCAGTGTATCTTTTATACTTGGTTACCTAAAATGGCCTCGTTGTCGGGACCCAATCTTTATTTTCACCATAGTGATGTTCAGGGGGGTGTTGGAGTTACTTCACACACACCTAGGATTTCTTTTTCCTAAGGTTTTTATTTTTTTGTTAGTCATAATTATTCATTATCCAGTATCCTATATTTTAGGGGATAATATTCCACCTAGAGAATATTCTCTTTCAGTTGACACTTCAGTTTGACTAGTTAAGTTGAGTTTAGATGTTGCATTGGGATCATCACCATGCAACATTGGGATCGTCACCATGCTAATTCGACCTTGCCTTGGTATCATCACAAAAGTGGCGCATTAGCCTTGATTCCCTGAGTTATCTCCTCACTACTCATTTTTCAGTCAGTTAACTGAAGACCAGTTGACTAGTTAACTCAACTAGGTGGCAGTTCACTCCCGTAATTGCCTGAGAGACTAGAATAGGTTGTAGTTCACCCCTGTAATTGTTGGTGTGTGTCCATATCACTCTATACCACCACTATGGTGACTTGGTTCACCTCAAGTCAAACTCATTGATTTATACAGAGTATATCATGTGTAAATTATTCATTATTCACAATGATTAATGAGAATTCTTCCATTCTTTCTCTCCTTCTTCTTCCTTTTCAATTATCTCTACAAATGTGTGTATTATTGTTTAGCTAGATCTATTATGTGCAGGTTCAACACATTTACAATTGTTGTCCATGTCGTTAGATATTTTCTTTTGTGCATCCTTATTAATTTAAAAAGGTATCGGTAAGAGAAAGAAGTCCAAGGGTGGTCTTGAAGGTAGCATACCCTGGCCTATGGATGGCAGGGTATGTTATAATTGGTCTCACTTCATTTGGATTCTCTATGAATACGTTATCATTGTTTTACCTGGAACACTTGTTTATGACTAGCTTTAGGTCTAGTCAAAAACCCTATCTTCCAGAGAGTGTATCTCCAAAATTATAGTGAATAAAGATCTAAAATTTTTACCATAGGTACCTAGATATTTATTCTCAATAACCTCTGAATTTCACCATGTGAATCGTTCTAGAAACAAATTTATAGAGAAAATGGTAATATGACCTGTAAATAACATACCTTATAACACATCACCAAAATATTTCATCCTCCCTTGAAATTAAGCCTTCTTTACTTTAGATTTCCTCAGAAATTTGACTTATATCTCCTTTTTCATTAATAAACTTATGTGTGTTAAAAAATGAATGTATAATGAGATGTATTTATACCCTTTATGTCACTTCCTTTTAACATTAGGGTCGACATGTAGTTTCTTCTTCAATTCACATTGTCATCTTCAAAAATTCATTTCTCCTCAATCGTGATGATCCACGTGACATGCCACATACCACCGGAAGTGACATGACTTATATTATCCATCCATGGGTGTTCTATCTGCATGTGTAATTTCCTTCATGTCTATCTACTTCAATCAACTATGGCATCCAAAATACAATGGATAGGGTTGACATCAATGACAACAACCAGTCTTCCAACACTCTACCCCTTTGTCATTGATGGAAACACTCAAGCTCCCCCTGTCATCATGATCCCAATTTCTCTCCCCCTTTGACATAAATGGAAAAGGGCGGGGTTTCTCCCCCTGAACATGTGTCACTCAATAATACTTTATCCTTATTTTTGGTCTTTGGGAATTTTTCTTCCTTGGAATCCTTTTGGGTGTATTTTGTCTTCTCTCTCTTCTTCATGTCTAGGATGTATATGTTATTCGGTCTTCTTGTTGCAGTTGCAACCAATCTTCCTAGGTTATTTTCTCTGATTTTACATTTTCGGGAGTCAAACGTAAGAGTGTATCCTTGATCACATATTTTGCTGACACTGAGGAGATTATGCTTCAGATCTTCAACCAATAGGAATTTTCCTTCTTTTACATTTTCACTTCCAAGCTTTATAGTTCCTTTTCCAAGTATTTTGGTAGATGAGTCATCTCCAAATGCAACATTTCCACCCTTTTTCTTCAAGCTAACAAATTTTATTTGATCGTCGGCCATATGAGATGAGCACCCGCTATCTATGAACCATTAATCTTCTTCTTTTCATTCTTTAGCGACCAATGTTATTCAGAAGTTTTCATTGTGTGGAATTTCTTTCCTTTTCCATGTTGTAGTTGGTATAGAGACATTTGGCATAGGATTATCTTTCTTCATCTCTCTGCAATCTCGTGCTTTGTGACCAAGATTATTGCACTTGTAGCATACAATAGTTTGATCCATTAATGGGTCAAATGGATTATAATTTATGTTGAGAGGTCTACGAACATTTCCATATATACCATTTTCACCATTCATGTAGCTTTTGTAGTTATTCCTTTCATTGATTCTACAATTGATTTCATTGTGTCCAAAATTTCCACAACTATAACAATGTCCAAGAAAGAAATTTTGATACCTGGGAGTAAGTGATATTCTTTGTGGTGTGGCCCATCTGGGTTCACGATCTATTATTTTGTAGTTTCCTTCATAATGATTACTTTCATACTTGATGGGATAGGATGTTCTTGATGTCTCATTCCTTCTAAATTCTAGTCTTCTATCTTGTTGTTCAACTTGCTCTGGAGTGTTGGTTTCATCATTTTCATCTTCCTTCTCTTGTTTTTTTATATTCAAACTGTCACTGTATCCTAGTCCTATCTTGTCATTTGGAGATCTTTGACTGCTAAGAATATCGTCTAATTTTTCAGTTTTTTTTTCGAACTTCAACTTTTCTATTGTCAATAGTAGCTCCCCTTTTGTGTGATCCAATTTTTCTTTCGATTTCTCATAATCTTCTAATTGTTCCTTCAAGCTATCAATGGTATTTTCAAGCTTGTAATTCTCTTCTTCACAACTACTCAATTCACCTTTTAGTATTATGTTTTTGTTTCTAAGCTTGCTATTTTTATTTTCAACATGCTTCAAATTTTCAAGATTCTCATCTTCTTGTTCACTCTCTACATTGTTTTTGTATCCCCAAAAGGAATCAAGGTTGGTTTCTTCATCTAAATCTTCTTCAGAAATGATCTCTTCTTCTTTAGAACTCCTGTGATCATCATATTGGGTTTATTGGGTTATGAAGAGGACTTCTCCTCCATCATTATATTCTTCATCACTCTCATCTGAAGAGATGTCATCATCCTTGGAGTAGAAGCTCTTTTAATTGTTGAGACTTCTCTTTTTATAGTAGAATTTTTCAGCAATATGTCCTATTCTACCACAGTTAAACCATTTGAGAGGAAACTTACCTTTGTATCTGCCAGTTCCCTTCTGGAGCCTTCTTATGAAATTTTCTATTTCTTCATCAAGGTCATTATCCTTGTCTTTTGTCTTATTTTTGGATTTAAAGGTTGCTTCATTGTTTGGTTGGTCACTTTCTATACCTTTTCTCATTCCATATGCTATAAGAGACCCATGTAATTCATCCATTGTAATTTTGGTCAAGTCCCTATTTTCTTCAACAACGGAGACCTTAGCATCATACTTCAAGAGAAGTGATCTCAACACTTTTTGTGCAACCAAGGATTCATTGATCTCTTCACCTAATCCTCTGATAGCATTAACAACTTCATCAACTCTAAGATAATAGGTTGCAATATCTTCCTTTTCATCCATCTTCAAATTTTCAAATTATGCTCTATGTTGTTGAAGCTTGACTTGCTTAACTTTTGGATCACCTTCATAGATACTCTTGAGTTTGTCCCATACCTCTTTAGCAGTGTTGCAGCCCATCACTTTTCTAGAAATTGTTGGTGCCAATACTCCTAGAATAACATGTCTGGATTTTGAATTACAACTCATAAGATTATTCTCATTTGGATCGGTTGGAGCATTCTTTGGGATTACATAGCCATTTACAACTAAGTACCAAATGTATACTCCTAAAGATGTTAGGTAATTTTTTACTCTATCACTCCAGTATGCATAATTGTTTCCATCAAATTGTTTAATCCCATTTGGAATGTGCTCATGGTCATCCATCTCTGCTCAGGATTTTCCTTCCAGCGGTTAAATTGTTATGAAGGAAACCTGCTATGATACCAATTGTTGAAAATACTAAGAGGGGGGTGAATCGGTATTTATATCAATTAGTATTTTTGAACTTGTACTTCAATCAGATCATGTATTAAATTTATATCCAATCAGCAATGAAGACTATCCAATGAACAATGAACAATAATATAAGAGATACACCAATACACCATGCACAATATATAAGAAGTAATCATGTATTATTGTTCAAAGGAAGTAATGACTTCCAAAGGTAGCTACATATTCCAAATACAAAGGGAGGGATAAACCTCCAAAAGGAAGATATAATCCTCCAATATCAAGAGAGATTTGACCTCTCCATCCTTTCCCCTTCCTTCCACCCAAGAATATATGATAGATAATAAAACTTTACATTAAATTATCACCATCAACCAACCATCACATAGAACCTAATAATGCTTCCTGAGACTTCTTCAACTTCTGAAATTATTCACTTCTTGGAATACTATGATCCTATAGATAATATTACTCAATCTATTCTCTGAAAATCCTCCAAGTTTCACTCCTTGAATCCTCCCATAAAAGGAGTTATAGAGAAAATGGTATACCTCATTCAATTATGGTTTATCTAGGAGCGTGAACTTGTACAGAATTCCCCGTGCTCAATATTTAACATTAGATTCTGAAATTCGTACACAGGAAACTAAAGCACGTACTCTTTCCAATGTAATTTTTCTCACTTCATTTGGATTCTCTATGAATAMGTTATGATTGTTTTACCCAGAACACATGTTTATGACTAGCTTCAGGACTAGTCAAAAACCTTATCTTCCACATAGTGTATCTCCACAATTATAGTGAATAAAGAGATGAAATTTTTACCATGGGTACCTAGATATGTCTTCTCAATAGCCTCATAATTTCACCATATGAATCTTTCTAGAAACAAATTTATAGATAAAATGGTAATATGACCTGTAAATAACATACCTTAGAACACATCACCAAAAGACTTCATCCTCCCTTGAAATTCAGCCTTCTTTACTTCAGATTTCCTCAGAAATTCAACTTATATCTCCTTGTTCATTAATAAAATTGTGTGTTTTAAAAAATGAATGTATAATGAGATGTATTTTTACCCTTTATGTCACTTCCTTTTAACATTAGGTCTGACATGTAGTTTCTTCTTCAATTCACATTGTCATCTTCAAAAATTCATTTCTCCTCAATCGTGAGGATCCACATGACGTGCCACATACCACCGAAAGTGGAATGACTTATATTATCCATCCATGGGTGTTGTGTATTCATGTCTAATTTCCTTCATGTATATCTACTTCGTTCAACTGTGGGGTCCAAAATCCAATGGCTAGGATTGACATCAATGACAACAACCAATCATCCAACAAAATACCCATGGCAACTACTGTTGGAGACTAGAAAACTCACCCTAGTGGCTATACTCATTTGATTGTCCTAAAAATTTCCCCAGATGGTTCTCCCTACCCTCTAGCACACTTTCCCTTCCTACTAGCTGGAATATTGGGTCTTTGCTAATCTATCAGAACCCCAGATGGACTCCCTCAAACTCTACACACTTCCTTAGTTGGATGGCACAATTTTCGAGATTTACCTAGTAGAATGTTGTGATAATTGTCCCAATGGAAGTGCCTTTGCCTTCTCTCCAATGGGTCAGAAGTATCTGAGCTTCTCTTTCCTAGTTGGGCCTAGCGACCCCTTTATGTTGAATCTCTGCCTCAAACCATCACGTTGTCACTGGATAAGTGTGCACTTTCTTGTGTTGCATCTACATATTGTTGTATACTAAATATGAAGATCAATGAAGAACCTGGATGGTACTTCCAAAGGATAGGGCATGTATCTCAACACCGAAACCCATCATGGGTGGTGGTTTCCTCCAGAAATCCACAAAACAATAGAAGGTCAACTTCCTTCTCTCTGGAACCTGTTTCTAATTCTCAAATCATCAATAATGAGGAATTAGGTCAACTTTCTTCCCTTTATACCTCCTCTCGTCTAATATTTGTTCACTTACTTAATTAAATGAATTTTCCCCTAAGTTATGATTTAATGTTCTCTTAATTCATTTAATCCCCTTTTTGTTCTAATTAGACGTTCACTTTTTCACTTAAGTGACTTTTTTCCTAAGTTTCACCTCAATGATCAATTAAGTCACTTAAACACCCTTTTTCCTCCTTGATGTCACTTTCAAGTTAGACTTTGGCGAAATGACATTAAATAGAGGTGTTATTCCCCTTTTTATCTTGTCTATAGTCTATAGGAATATATAGACTACTAAGTCGCTCTCTATAGATATCATCAATGGGAAAGGGACATTACATCTGTTGTCAACCATTCTCGGGTCCTTGTCTTCTTATCCATGGCTCCATGAGGAAGAGGAACCTCTCGTCCTCACTCATATTATATCCCTCAACCCCCCACTTCTCATCCAACTCGGGTTGCAAAGGCACCATTGGAAGTGATCGAATCTTATGAAGAATACGTCCCAAATGCATACAAAGGTAAAATGGCAGAGCTAGAAGAGGAGGTTCAACAAATCAGGAAATTTTATAATGAAGAGGAGCATAGATGATTTTAGGGGTGAAATTTCTCTCATGGGCGAAATTAAGGGGCCTCCAATTTTTTATTGGGCGATTTTTTTGTATTAGAGTGATTTTTTTAAACTTATATCATTGGCCCGTAATTTATTTTAGGGGAAAATTTGTGTACAGGGTTAGCCCATTTTTTTAGGAGGGATAGAGGAAAAAAAAATATATTTAGCCCCTGAAATTTGGAGGGACAAGCTTCCATTAGCCAAATTTCTAGAAGTATGGGAATTTTTGTTATCATCTTCGCCCTGCCATTTGGTAAAATCGGGGTTTGTGGTTTAATTCGCCCTAGTTTTTTGGTATGGGCACTCGATAGCTAAAATATTCCCTTTTCCCGATTTCCAAAGAACAAGGGTATTTCTGAGAGCATTTTGGCCCTCCCACATGGTATAAATTTTATGGAATCTGCCCATATATGCATTGGGTTCAAATCACCCTAGTTTTGTCTAGTTCGTGAGAACTACGGAGGTTCTTGAGTGGGTCAATTTTCAACATGATTCGACTTGAAATTTGAAAGATTTCACTTACATAATCGATTAGTGCCCAATGAAAAGAGGCGCGAGGATTTGGCGGTGAACCAACTTACCAGAGTTTTTGTTCATCTTGATAGGTATTTATTTACCTGGTCCTTCGTATCAGTGTGTTTCCTCATAGCAAAGAATTATGAATCAAATTGGTAAAATTAGAACAATTCTTTGTTTTGTAACTCGTTTTATTAGATAATGGTTAAAGAAGTAGCATTGTCAATGTTTTAGTTCTTTTGGTACTAAGGTCGATGTTCCACAAATACTCAAGGATAGATTATAGAGTTCATCCATTGGGGTATCATTTCCATTGGAGGGATTTTCCTGAAAGTGTTAACTCACCCAATAAAAAATCACTACAAGTTTAAAGGACCCATCGGAGGGATTTGCGTCTTGCCTAACAGTGTTAACTCGCACAGGTTTGGTGAGTTGAGAGTACCCTCGGGAGATAACACCAACTACCTTCAAGGTGCCAACTATTTTGATGTCAAGGTTTCATCACTTTCTTTTCTTCCTCCAAAGGAAAAATTAGCCTCTAAAGTGTTGTTATCAACCCCTTTTTCTCTCTTATATTCCCCCCTCATAACAATAAACTTTGTAACAATTGGAAAAGGAGTTTTTGGACCAACAATTTTCTCTTCAAGTTTTCATGCTTTTTTTAGCATGCTCTGCCTCTTCTTGATGTTACATTTAATTTTCAAGATGACCATAGTCCGCTCCAATTCCTTCTCTAATCTCTTCAATATATTTCACTGGTTTCATTCTCATGAACGTTAGATTTTACCCATATTATTGCTAAATTTCATATTTGTTATCTCAGACAACAAATTGTGTAAAATTTTCTCCTTAAGCTACATGCAATTTTTCCTATTTCCTTCTCTCAACAACCAAACTCTCTTGTCACTCATAATCCCAGTTCTCTTGTCCTCCAAAATTGAATTCAACTTCCTTTGATGATTTGGATAGTAGCATTTGTGTTGGCCTCTTCTTCCTTTCTTCCACTTGTATGTCCTCTTCCATGCATTGTTCTCTATTTACCTTTTGTTTCTCATCCTCTAGAGCACTATTATTTTCTTGAAAGTTTATCTTTAGGCTTCAAGGATAA
Organism: Picea sitchensis; assembly: GCA_010110895.2. Taxonomy (NCBI): domain Eukaryota; kingdom Viridiplantae; phylum Streptophyta; class Pinopsida; order Pinales; family Pinaceae; genus Picea; species Picea sitchensis. Next base: position 194,814 of record SNQJ01S0014583.1, read on the forward strand.
CTAGTATGCTAAGACAATTGATTGAATGGTCACATTATTAAACTCATCTTCAATGGCATATGTAATATCATTCACATATCTAGCGATGGCTTCTTCACTTCCCTGACTTTGTTTAAAACATATGTATAGTCTCTAGAACTATTTTGTGCATTCTTTCATTGCCATCTCCTTCTATCTCAGGTTTTGTAGCTTCCTAAAAATAATTAGGGAATGACAAACATGAAATAACTTAACCTTGAACTTGGAAACCATTTTGTCCCAAATTTTGTACTTATCTTTTCCCTTCTTCTATCTATCTGGATATGAATTATCCTACCATGGGGATGCATGACCTTTCAACTTAGTACATGCAAACTTCACTCTTCTATGGTGTTCACTTTGTTCAAACTCAAAGGACCTCTCCATTTCCCCAATCCATCCTAATAAGTAATTTGGATTCAGACTTGATGAGAATGTAGGAGTCTGCATTATAGGTCTACATCACGGATTTGTGATAGACCTTATCACTTTCTCCTCCTGAGAATTGGATTTTGTAATTTCTTCTCTTGGGTCTTCCTATTACTCTTCATTGTCACTCACATCATCAAACTTATTGCAATTTTCTTTCTATGGGATTCTTCCATGACCTCCATTTTGGGAGATATTGCTCTAAAAAACCATATGATCTCATTATCAACCTCTTCTTCATGTCCTCTACCTATCTTAACTAGTAGTCTAGTACTCTTCCTCTCCTACATGACATGTTGTTATTGATATGCAATCTCCTTCCTTTTTTTCAACTCTCCTTTATAGATTCTTCTCACAATTCTACCCAATAATACTCCACCAACACTTTCTTCTCCCTCAAAAACTCTACACAACAATATCCTGTTATTTGATTTGTCTCTTCTGATGTAGGTATCAACCTTCTCTAATACTAGATGGTGCAACTACTAGCTGCAACGTCTAAGAGTGCACAACAATACACATAAGTAAACACACAAACACATGCAATAGCAGATAATAGCACAACTTGTCTATTATGCTTAAAATCATGAGAAGTATATTCGGCAGTGTTGGACTCTTGTACAATGCACTACTACAAAATATGATGTTCAAGGAACTTTTTCAAAATTACATGTCAGGTAACAGGTTACAATGTCAATTTAGGCTTACAACAAGATTCTTGAATGGATTATTCTCCAAATCGATTTAATTGTTGAGTTGCTCACTACACAAGTTCTTGTTTCTTCCTTAGCTTTGTCACCTTCATCTTCTTCACGAGGAAACTATTTCTTTCTCTATGGTTGAATGGATGATAGATTCCCTCCCAATGAATACCTTATGACCACTACATAAATACCATATTCAACTCCTCAACCTCCATGATTGTCCTCATGAAATTTTCCTTGTGAGACCATTGCCACACTAACCACATGAGTTGGCCACATGTGATATTTTCATTAGTTGTGGGAATTTGGGTGATTCCCCCTTGATATCCACTCATAATACTACAACTATTTATTTAGTGAAATATCAAACTACACATATATCCATGGTATTTTTGGTTCCCACCTCCCAAAACCCCTCCCAAAATTCATGCGATGAGATACCCTCATTGATCACAATTGCTAATGGATGATTGTTGATTTCTTTGTAGTTTCTTATTCAATTCTCATTCTCATTCTCTCTACCAACAAGAAATAACTTCTCAATTGAAAATCTGGCCTTAAGGCTGTCTCAGAACTGCACTTAAAGCTTCCTTAGATTGCTGCCCAGAACTAAGTTATTCTACCTTGTGAAAAGGCCCTTAGATGTTGTCCAGAACAGCCTTTAGATGTTGTTCAGAACACTTCCAGTTGCTATCCAAAACACCTTCAGAACAACCTCTCACATAAAGTAAACACAACAATACACATAAGTAAACACACAAACACATGAAATAGCAGATAATAACACAACTTGTCTATCGTTCTTAAACTCATGAGAAGTACATTTGGCAGTGATGGACTCTTGTACTACTACAAAATATGATGTTCAAGGAACTTTTCCAAAATTACATGTCAGGTTACAATGTCAATTTAGGCTTAGCCCAAGGTCAAGGTGCCACATTGCCAACAAATTCATCTTTATGGTTAAAGGGAAATTGTAGTCAGTAATGGTCCACCTTGTAATGCTATATGAAATAAATGTCCTTTTGAAAATGGATATAGAAGAAAGTTCAACGCGCCAACGCTTTTGTTGTCAAGGTGTCAGCGCTATCTTTTCTTCCTCCAAAGGAAAAAGTAGCCTCCAAAGTAATGTTATCAACCCCTTTTGCTCTCTTTTATGCCCCCCTCATAACAATAAACATTGTAATGATTGGCAAAGGAGTTGTTGGACCAACAATTTTCTCTTCAAGTTTTCATGCTTTTGTTTAGCATGTTCTGCCTCTTCTTAATGTTACATTTACTTTTGAATATGACCATAGTCCGCTCCAATTCCTTCTCTATGATCTTCAATATATTTCACTGGTTTCATTCTCATGAACGTTAGATTTTACCCATATTGTTGTTAAATTTCATCTTTGTTATCTCAAAAAACAAATTGTGTAAAAATTTTCTCCTTAAGCTACGTGCGATTTTTCCTATTTCCTTCTCTCAACAACCAAACTCTCTTGTCACTCATAATCCCAGTGCTCTTGTCCTCCAAAATTGAATTCAACTTCCTTTTATGATTTGGATAGTAGTATTTGTGTTGGCATCTTCTTCCTTTCTTCCACTTGTATGTCCTCTTCCATGCATTGTTCTCCATTTACATTTTGTTTCTCATCCTCTAGAGCATTGTTATTTTCTTGAAAGTTTCTCTCTAGGCTTCAAGGATAACTAGTATGCTAAGACAATTGACTGAATTCTCACATTATTAATCTCATATTCAATTGCATAAGTAATATCATTCACATATCCAGTGATGGCTTCTTCACTTTCCTCACTTTGTTTAAAACATATGTATAGTCTCTAGAATTATTTTGTGCATTATTTCATTGCTATCTCCTTCTATCTCAAGTTTTGTAGCTTCCTCAAAATAATTAGGGAATAACAAACATGAAATAACTTAACCTTGAACTTGGAAACCATTTTGTCCCAAATTTTGTACTTATCTTTTCCCTTCTTCGATCTATCTGCCTATGGATTATCCTACCATGGGGATGCATGACCTTTCAACTTAGTACATGCAAATTTCACTCTTCTATGGTGTTCACTTTGTTCAAACTCAAAGGACCTCTCCATTTCCCCAATCCATCCTATTAAGTCTTTTGGATTCAGACTTGATGAGAATGTAGGAGTATCCATTATAGGTTTACATCTCAGATTTGTGATAGACCTTATCACTTTCTCCTCCTGAGCATTGGATTTTGTAATTTCTTCTCTTGGGTCTTCCTATTACTCTTCATTGCCACTCACAGCATCAAACTTACTGCAATTCCCTTTCTATGGGATTCTTCCATGACATCAATTTTGGGAGATATTGCTCTAAAAAATCATATGATCCCATTATCAACCTCTTCTTCATGTCCTTTACCTATATTAACTAGTAGTCTAGTACTCTTCCTCTCCTACATGATGTGTTTCTATTGATATGAAATCTCCTTCCTTTTTTGCAACTCTCCTTTATAGATTCTTCTCACAATTCTACCCAATAATACTCCACCAACACTTTCTTCTCCCTCAACAACCCTACACAACAATATCCTCTTATTTGATTTGTCTCTTTTGATGTAGGTATCAACCTTCTCTAATACTAGATGGTGCAACTACTAGCTGCAACTTATAAGAGTGCACAACATTACACATAAGTAAACACACAAACACATGCAATAGTAGATAATAGCACAAATTGTCTATTATGCTTAAACTCATGAGAAGTACATTTGGCAGTGATGGACTCTTGTACAGTGTACTACTAAAAATTATGATGTTCAAGGCACTTTTCCAAAATTCCATGCCAGGTACCAAGTTACAATGTCAATTTACGCTTACAACAAGATTCATAAACGGATTCTTCTCCAAATCTATTTAATTGTTGAGTTTCTCACTACACAAGTTCTTTTTTCGTCCTTAGCTTTGTCACTTTCATCTTCTTCATGAGGAATCTATGTATTTCTCTATGGGTGAATGGATGATAGATTCCCTCCCAATGAATACCTTATGACCACTATATAAATACCACATTCAACTCCTCAACCTCCATGATTGTCCTCATGTGATTTTCCTTGTGAGACCATTGCCACACTAACCACATGATTTGGCCACATGCCATCTTGGTTGTGGGAATTTGGGTGATTCCCCCATTGATATCCACTCATGATACTACAACTATTTATTTAGTGAAATATAAAACTACCCATATATCCATGGTATTTTTGGTGTCCACCTCCCCAAACCCCTCCCAAAATTCATGCAGTGAGATACCCTCACTGATCACAATTGCTAATGGATGATTGTTGATTTCTTTGTAGTTTCTTACTCAATTCTCATTCTCATTCTCTCTACCAACAAGAAATAACTTCTTAATTGAAAATATGGCCTTAAGGTTGTCTCAGAACTGCCCTTAAATATGCCTCAGGTTGCTTCCCAGAACTGAGTTATTCCACCCTCATAAAAGACCCTTAGATGATGTCCAGAACAACCTGTATATGTTGTTCAAAACACCTCCAATTGTTGTCCAAAACACCTTCATAAAAACCTCTCACATAAAGTAAACACAACAATACACATAAGTAAACACAAAAACACATGAAATATCAGATAATAACACAACTTGTCTATTGTTCTTAAACTCATGAGAAGTACATTTGGCAGTGATGGACTCTTGTACCACTACAAAATATGAAGTTTTTTCCAAAATTACATGTCAAGTTACAATGTCAATTTAGGCTTACAACAAGATTCATGAATGGATTTTTCTCCAAATCTATTTAATTCTTGAGTTGCTCACTACACAAGTTCTTCTTTCTTCCTTAGCTTTGTCACCTTCATCTTCTTCACGAGGAAACTATGTCTTTCTCTGTGGGTGAATGGATGATAAATTCCCTCCCAATGAATACCTTATCACCACTATATAAATACCATATTCAACTCCTCAACCTCCATGATTGTCCTCATGCAATTTTCCTTGTGAGACCATTGCCACACTAACCACATGATTTGGCCACATGCAGGGATGATTTTAAGGATGGAAATTTATTTTAAAATGTAGAAACCTTGGCAAATCTTACTAATCCTTCATATGCCAACTATAAATGTTTGGCGATATTTTTGTAAAAATATTCAAATTTCTAAGGATTTAATATAGTTTTTATAAAATTTTGGCGATTTTTAAGGTAAAATAATTTTATCCTATAGAATTTGGGCGATTAATTTTTAAAATAGGGAATCTCATTTTTGGAAAAAACATGGAAAATTAGCCCATGAACGAAATTTAGCCCCTAAAATCAACCATGGCCACATGCCATATTTCCATTGGTTGTGGGAATTTGGGTGATTCCCCCCTTGATATCCACTCATAATACTACAACTATTTATACTGTGAAAGATCAAACTACACATATATACATGGTATTTTTGGTGTCCACCTCCCCCAAACCCCTCCCAAAATTCATGCAGTGAGATACCCTCATTGATCGCAATTGCTAATGAATGATTGTTGATTGCTTTGTAGTTTCTTACTCAATTTGCATTCTCACACTCTCTACCAACAAGAAATAACCTCTCAATTGAAAATCTGGCCTTAAGGTTGACTGAGAACTTCCCTTAAAGTTGCCTCAGATTCCTACCCAGAACTGAGTTATTCCACCCTTAGATGTTTTTCATAACACCTCCAGTTGCTTTCCAAAACACCTTTAGAACATCCTCTAACATAAAGTAAACTCAACAATACACATAAGTAAACACACCAAAGCACCAATGACTCAAACTAAAAGCACCAAATATTTACAATCCAAACTCAATCAGTTCAGTCTTATGTATGCATGGATACCATTCCCATTCCCATTTGAGCAGCAACTAGGAGGTGGATTCCTTTTCATAACACCATTAACAGGACCATTCACAATGCCATTTCCAACACCTTTTGATGCAGGCCCATTAACAAATAACAACACCAATTACATTGCCATTTTCAAACCCATTCATTATGAGTGATGTATGAGTTCTTCTATTATCATCAACATGTGGACTTCGACCCAAATTTCTTGGTTTGCCAAGGTTCTTCAAATATGAATCAAGATGTGACATGATGCTGCTAATATAAGGCCTGCAAGGAACTCAATTATGGTCATACATTCTCCAAATAAAAACAACTACATTTCATCTACTCAACAAAATGATGCAAGTTAAAACACAATTTGGCAAAAGCATATCCCGTTGAAATTTCAATGAAAAAAAGTGCACACTTCCATTACATTTCCAAAAGGACAAATTAACAATAGCAAATTAAACTACTCAAACTGCAACATATAGGAAAACTCTGCTTGATCCAGTACAAGATATGCACTAGGATGGCCTCTTTACAAGAAAAACTATGCAAGGTTCCATATGTTTTTGTACTGCCTAAATACATGTCCCTTGGAAGGTTATTGCAAGATAAATTATTTAACCAGAATTCTCATTTACATGCTTGTGAGCAACCTCCAGATGCCATGCTTACTACTATACTCATCAGGAGGGAAGGCTCATGGTATCTCTTCAACGGATTCCTCAAACTCTTACTTTACCTGGTGAACAAGAAGGGAAAATATGGATGTGGCATCGGTACCTGAAATGTGAATGGAAAGATGGACTTCCTCAACCAAACAGGAGAGTGTTGATGTCTGATGCAACATTGGTCTTTCCTTTGGAAAAATTTTAGAGCTTGGTTTCTCAAATAATTTTGCAAGTAGAGTAGCAAGATGTGGCCATTCCTTACACAAGACAGTCTTCATTTTTATGGGCTTGGCAGTTTGGTGGCATGCTTCCATTATTCTTCCATCAATATTCTAGGTGTTCATTTGCCACCTACTAAACTAGAATTCAATAACCCAAATCAACAATACTGGCTTAGGGAGGAAGCAACAGAGGTTACACAAAATGGGGAGGAGTTCTTTTGCGAGGTTTTGTATTTGATTCATTGAGTCAGAGAGAAAATTTCAAGTGTTGGGAATTATCCTTCTACAATTTTCCCAGAGTCAACAAAAATCGCAGAAGTTGAAGGGATGTTACAGAAAGAGAGAGCTAAATTTGAGGAATCATTGCAAATGGCTATCACTAAAGACTGGCAACTTGTTCAACCAACTACTGATATTTTAGAGCTTAATCGCTTAAGGTAGAAACTTATATTTGAATCATATATATGGGATAAACGTCTTTGTTATTTGCATTCATCTCTTAAAATGAAAAGGTCTTTGGTCAATTCAGAATTTAGTTTACTAGAAGATATTAATGGTTATTTGCAAGAGAACATCAATCCTGAGAAACAAGGGTTGATTCATGTGGCACATAATCATGATAGAAACATCAAAGGTGCCAAAATTTCAAAGGTACATAGTTATGGTTGTAGAGTGAATAACATCAGTCTTGGTGATAAAGAGGTGCCATTTGTTAGTCAGAGAGTAATTACTGGTGCACTTATGCAGTCTCCTAGAATTCCTGGCATTCTGCAGGATTCCAATTTGGTTGATCAATTAACAAAGGAAGCCAAAGTGGTTCACAGACCTGTGGAATTGATAGTGAATTCAGAGGCCATGAAACCAGATCAGATGTCAATGAATGGAGATGAGTCTCTCAAATATTTGAGTCCAGCCAGGCAGGATATGATACACCAGGCTATTAGTGGAAAGTACTCTACTGATAACAATAATTCAGAAGATAGATCAGTTGGTAGAGTTGGTACGGGGGACATGTTGGATACTTTGGAGAAAGATTTGGGAGTTCATAGGAGAGTGATAGAGGGAAAATCTTATAATGTGTCTAATCTTTATAATACATTGGATGCTGCATGGACTGGTTATCCTTCATTGGCAGGTCGGGTTGCTCATGTGACATCACTAGGGCAAGGAGTTGTTAATGTAGTTCCAAGTGTTGACAATTTTGGGGTATGTTCTAAAATGCCTTTCAAGATGGTTTTTTATTCTATCAAGCCAAGTCTGGTTCCATCTATGGTAAAGACTTCAATTAATTATTCTAGTTCTAACAAACAAGATATTGATGTGTCATACTTACCAGATGCAAACATGCCTTTATCAGTAGTTAGAACAGTTTATTATTCAAATTATCCTGATTTTGAAAAAAGCTTGATCTGGGAACCCTTTTCATACTTGGATATGATTTTCAATAACACTTCTCAGGAATCTTTAGGAAGTTCTGAGTTAGTTAGTGATTATAGGCCAGTATTTGTGTCCTCAATTGCTAAACTACTTGATCAGGGTGGAGAAAAGTTACTCTTACCAACTAGCATTAACAATGTCGTCATTGTTGTTTATGAGGATGAGACTACAAGCCTGGTAGCATATGATCTCACCTCTAAATAGTACAGGGCTTAGATATCTGATGATCAATTGGAGGAGGAACACAAAGAGAAAGATGAGGAAACAGAAAGAGATTATGAAGACACATTTGTTAAAAATAGTGCCCCTTATTCACTTCAGAACGCAGATAGCTCCTTTCAAGTGGTTGTAGTTCCTTCTGGGGGAAGAACTTCTTTGTCTCAGCATGTTTCTACTTCTAGTTCCTCTAGTTCCGATGAGATTGTGGCTGCAGATCCTATATTACATGCAAGATTAGGCATGCAGAGATTTATTTTGGTGATGAAAATTTTCCTGGAAAAGGGAAATATTCAGTGGTTTGTTACTGTGCAAAACAATTTTGTATGATACTAGAGGATCCTTGTCATGACACACGAGGGAGGAGTACTAATCCTAAAACAACTATAGATAGAAGGTGCTTCCATTGTTGAAGTTAGATCAGGAACCAAGGGCATTTGGAGAATAATCATGTATTCATTTAGTTAGAATGTCTTCAATACAGATTGAGACAACTTCATAGTATGAAGTCTAAGATGCCCATATTTTATATCTAGCACTTGGATAGGGAACTGCTTCCACAAATTGTCTCAAATGGATACCTATGTGCCCTGGTCAATCATTTTCAGAACACTTCAAGATCACCGCTTCTGGCAAGCAGCAAAAAGAGAATTATGAAAAGGAAAAGTACATTTCAGAGTAGTGAATATGCTATCTTGACTCCAATTCAAAAGAGGCATGTTGTGCATAGAGTAGTTTATTTTTGTAAGTACTTTTCAAGATGCAACATAATGTTTTTGTTGTTGGTACTTCAAATTGAGCCAATGGGTATTTATCTGGATCACATGAGTCATATGGAGGCATTTTATAGTAATGATATATGAAGCCCACTTGTAGGAGTATTAGTAGGAACTAACACAGTACAATTTCTTTATAATTTTCTCCATGCGTAATGTGAGAACTATTAGTTATTCATACCACATGTTTAAAATATAATTTTTTTGGTAAACATTGTTTTCCTTTAAAATAAAGACTTGTCTCTATTGACAGGGCACTTGAGGCTTATCATAACTTTAGATTCATGATTTTCTTCCAAAATGAATGCATGGAAATTATTGCAGAAAAAATGAGATGGCATTGGAAAAGTAACGAAAAAAATGCTACTTCAGCTTTTCAAATGGTTTTCCATGCATGTATCAAAGATTTCTTTTGGGCAGAGTCATGATGTTTTGTACTTTTATTATGTTCTGCATACTAGGGATTTTTCTTATGCATTTTATGCTTACACAACATCATCTGATATGCTTATTATTGTTAGTTTTTGTTTTCGACCACAGAATGATTTGTAATTCTTCTGGGGTTAATATTCACACATGTTGCCACCAATATAATAGGGGTTGTTAGAGTTGCAAGGTCATCCCCATGTTGTAAACTTGTCGGATAACATAATAGAGGGAATTCGTGAACATACATTTCACCTACCTTTTTTTTAGAGAAAATTTTGAGCATTGTTGGATTGGATGTTTGCTTTGGAGTTGTATAGTGGTCCTGGATGCAGTTTTCATTTATAAAACAAATCAAAAAAATCAATTTCGTTGGTGATTTTTTATTCTAGGTTGTGAGAAGCATGGGGTTTAAATCAAAGCCATGTTCTTAGGTCGATACTTTCTAGAATTTTTTGTACACAACAATATCATTGTATGAATGGTAAAATCCCATTTACCCAAACTACTCGAACCTCTTTGTCCTTTGATTGAATGCAAGCCCTATCATTTAAATAAAAGGGCGATTTGGAGAGTCCCCAGTGTTGACATTATGGTAGCTATGGGAGGTATTTACCTCCACGTGTAAACATGATGAGAATAGAATATTCCGAGAAGCAAGAAGAAACCCTAAATAACCCTAGAAGACTAGTCGACTCAAGAGATTGATTTATATTAAGTTATAAGTCTCCAAGAGAAGAAGTTGGCCCCGCTAAGTGACTTGGAGGACTATAAATAAAGGGCCCTTGAGCTCATTTGTGCACACACCACACAACTGTAGTAGTGCATAAGTTTGGAGAAGAACTGGAGTTGCAGCTACTGCAACTAGCAGATTTTGGTTTTGGCTGGGATTCTCTCTTGGTTATGGTTTGGACTTTCTTCTTGGGCTCTTCTGGTTATTCCTTCTTGGTGCGCTATCCCTGGAGAGAGGTGCGTTATATTGTTTTTCTATTTAGCCTAGGGTTTTCTTCCAGAATGATTCTTTGTCAAGGTTAAGGTGCTCGGGGGTGGCTTCAGCCTATGGTTGGGTGACAATATTGCTATATTGTCTATGGTTAAACGAGCACATCCATTTGGATAAGCTCTCTAATGATATTGGGAAATGGCTTGTATGGGAGATTGGGAATAAGAGGATACTGAGAATGGGTGTAGATCCTTGGGTTGGCAGTGCAGAAGGATTCAAGCTATCACATGATATGATTAATTCTCTTCATGGAAAATTTTCTTGCTTAATCAAGTAATTTGTACAAAGTTAACTACTATATGGAGACAAGAATGGAAGTTAGTAGCTATGATTGATCTGGTTGGTAGAGAAGTATAAGAATGGGAAGTTTTTATTTATATCCTTAGTTTAAGTCATTTGAGAATCAAAGATGATGAGGATGAGCTTATATGGTCTAAAAATCATGGCAGAGGGATTTATACTCCAAAAGTGGGATATCATTCTTTGAGTGTTATTTATGGGGTATAGGAAAACTTGTTTGTTGGTGGAAAATCATTTAGAAGTTTAAGTGTTCACTTAAAGCACACATATATATCTGTCTGGCACTTGAAAAAAAAATTCTTAGTTGGAATAACTTGCAAAACAAAGGCAAACAAAGGCCCAATTGGTGTACACTTTGCAAGGCTAATGAAGAACATATTTCTCAACTTTTGATGTTTTGTACATTCACTAGTCAGGTTTGGAAAGAAGTGGAATCCAATATAGGCATAAGGGGGCCAGTTTGGGGTGGAAATACATTAGAAGAAGAGTTGAATAAATGGTGCAACAACCCAGTTGTAAAAAATACAAGAGCACTTCCATTGATTATAGCTTGGAGAATATGGTTAAACCAAAATGCCAACATATTTAAAGGTAATGCCAATATGGTTCTATGCCATGAAAATATATCTTGTTGATACTCTGGTGTCATCTAAATTTTATTTCAGTTAAATAGTAACACCCTTCTTCATGAATGAACCAATGTATTATTAACCTTCAATTTTACAAGTGAGAAAGTTCATAACAACATCAACAGAGAATACATTCGATGGCTACTTGTTTCAATCTAGTAGAAAAGTAAAATTGAAGTGATAACCCTCCAATTTCAATGGAGAAAACAATGGGATGAGTAGGCATTCGATATTCAAGAGAATGTGATGTAGCTGCTTGCAAGACTAAACTTTTACATATTCCTTCATTCGGTTGTCATTAATTTAGTTAGAGCTCTATTCTCTTATGCACAAACATAATGCACTCATCCATCCTTTCTCACACAAAGGAAAACAATTAAATAAATAGTTATTTATTGAGGGGATGCATTGCCTTATTTCAGTTCAAATTCAATCCAACAACAATATAATAATACCCTCCAACACCTATAAAGAGTTGTTGTCAGTATGCAATGTAACTTATGACAACCATGCACACTAGGCGTTTAGATCTTATAACCTTAAACCAACACTCGTCTACTCATGTGATGATAACATAATATAACATTCCTATCTAGGCATTCTTCCCACAAGTGCTCCAAGCTCTTCCAAACACTTTTACAATCCTCTTGCAATAAATCTAGCCTACTTGACAAAGCTTCCACCTCCATAATGTGTTGGCATGTTGCATGCACCACTTCTTCTCAGGTGATTCAACTCACTATTAGCAAGATGAAAATGGCCCATCACAGTAAGCTAAACATGATCCGTCCTAATGTTGAAAAAACCTTGGATCATGTTCAACTACCAATAGGGAGCTGAAACCTTGAACTTGCTTACCTCATAAACAGTGAGTTGATAATTGGATTCACTTATGCTAAGCATTATCATAGCCTCTGTCTCAGATTGAGGTTCCTTCAACATATTTGCCACAAAATTATTTAGTTATTGTCCTTCACATTATCCTTAGTGGCCTAATACTTAGTCTTCAAGTGCCTAGAATTATTATGCAACTGCCCATTTTAGAGGAACACCTTACCTCCATTGGAAGAACAAAACCACATTTAAGAAACCCTTGGCAGAGAGTATTAATTTGATAAATTGTATCAGAGATGCATCATCATGTTCCATACTCCAAGTAATCTATTCATATACAGCAAGGATCAACAAGCCTCTCCAAAAACCAAATTTGGCACTTGACTACACTTTGATTGTGCAAAAACATCAGAGTTTTTATTTTTTTAGTCACATGTTTGAAGATCCGATTGTGACCCATCATAGATGAATATTTGGAAAATGGAGGAGGTTTGTGTTCATAAGAGGACAAAGTAAAATAACCTATCTCACTTTTTACACAGGTGTTACAGGGTGAGAGATCCATGCACATATTTACAGCCTATTTGTCTGAATGCGCAAAGGCCTGTTTTAGTCAGCTTTTTGCAGATAATATTATGAAGAACTGGAGTAGAATTTTGGGAAACCAAAAGAGGTTTATTTCAAAAACATCCTCATATACAAAAACCTCTTTCATTGTATACACATGTATTAGGGTTAAAGATATATCATCTCGTCTTTGACCACTATTCTTCATTGCGCTTCTGTGTAGCAAATATTTTACTCCATGTAAATAGTCAAATGGTAATTTGGTGAATGTAAATGGTAAAAAGAAAGTTTATTAAGGATTGGTAAATTTAATTGCAAGTTGATAAGGTCGAATTCATGTATTGTATGCTTTAAAGGATAAGCTCAAGTAGTTTAGGAAAAGGAGGAAAATAAATTCTAACTCCTAGGTTTTAGCAATGATAGGATAGGTGCATATATTTGACTTTTTGGAGTAGAATTCGACCTCCTTAGGAGGATTTAGACTTGTTTTCATTATATATGAATGTAATGCAATGTATTAGAGGTGGGATGTCTGAGATTTTGAGAGCCAAGGAGCAACATATGCTTGTACTTTTCCTAAATTGAACATAGAGATAGTTTGCAGACTTGTGAAGAGATTCTTGTGATTTGATCATTGGTATGAGCCTTTTTATTCAATTGTGTAATTTTTCTCTACTGTATATGATAGATTTTATGATCTCCATACTGTAATTGTCTTCATTCTCAACTTAAGAAGTGATTTACATAACTCAATCTTATGCTCTGTATTGTTTTAAGTTGACCATTTCTTTTTACACCTTCAACTTGTAAATTGAACTCATATGCAATTTATGCTCAGTTTACACTTTCCTTTTCTTTCCATCACCACTATACTACAACCAAATCATCATCATACCAATGTTTACTTCTATCTTTCCTTTTCCACAGTTGCATCCTTGTTTTTGGTTCATTAGGGTTTCATAAAAATAGTGACATGTTTGAAAAGATGACTCCATCTCTTTTCTCATCTCCAACAAATCAAATTATCCATTAGTGAGATTAATACCTAGCCTAACATCTTCTTCATTCAATCATTTAGTTGGCTGATCTAAATGAGAGAGCCCTCTCTGGGTTGGTAGGTCTAGCTACTCAATCCTAAAGATTGGTCTCTGGTTACCTCTTTGGTTTATTTTCTCAGCCTTGGGAAACTAAGGAGTGTTAACAGATTCCATTGTGAATATGATTTTTCAATCCAAGTGTTTTATGAAATCCTCCAAAGAAGCATAGTGTTGTGAAAGGTAGCCATTGTTATATAAGCCCAAAATTGGCATGTCGGAGATGCCCTGAAACTCCTTGTCAAATGCAAAGAAAAGGGATAGATCCTAGTTTGGTCACTATTATAGTCAAAATTATGCAACATATAAACATAATTCCCAACAAAAATTCAATGACTTTCTTAAGTAGCCCTCTTCATTGCATCTTGCTTCAAAATAAAAGTATCATTCCACAATGTTTACTAATTCATGCTCAACATCTTTTGAAGCTTAATCTACCTGCATCCAACTGAGGGGTATTTCTGTCTATACCTAGATTATACTGCAAATCATTGTTGTTGTTTCCATTACATAATCCTTTTCATTTAAATCAGAAGGAAACTTATTACAGAGACCTTTCTGCAAGCTTTACAACATTTTCCAGTGTCTCTGGGTCTTATAGGACTTCCTCAACTTTCTTTTGAAAACCACAGACACTCTTCACAGTCCTTCAAAGTGAAGTGTGGCATAGTTTTCTAAATATTCAGACATAGTCTCAGCACCAACTGTTACAAATCCATTATGAATCTAGTAAGGCACAATGTTGTCATTACAAGTAGTAGAGATTTGAGCTATCTCATTTTCATGATGGGAAATATAACCCCTCCATCATGAACATCAAAAATAGTAACCCAAATGTGCAACACTCATTGTATTGTATTCAATATGCCATCTTGGCTCATCAATTACTGTTGTTTTCCTTTTTGAATCTTCCTTTCTAAATTTGACACGCTAGTAAGATTGTTAGTGTGGAGGTAGCATTAAATTTTTAATTAACCAATTGCTACAACACTACCATATGGCTTGGATTGGATTGTTTAAAAGAAAATTGGGAAATCTACACCTTCCGCCTTACCCAAGAGAAAAATGTCATGGCCCATAGAATTACTAGATAGCTCAACAATAGTTTTTTGGTTTTCAAAGTGCCCAACATCACCCAAATTGGATTTATAAGCTAAGATATTGACAAAGATATGAAAAAGAATGTAAAGGAAGCAAGAGGGATTGATGTGGGAAGGTATTTTTATCCAACCATGTTTGATGTTGTATTTAAAACCTTTAGTCCTGACCAACCTCTCAGTCCTTTAGGAAGGCCCATGCAAGAAGATGCTCAAGAATTTATTAGTTTTTTTATGGATCAGTTGCACAATGAACTACTTAAACTAAAAGGTAGTGACCTAAATGGCTCTGGTGGTGTTGGCACAGGGGAAGACCCAAGGTTCAACACTCAAGAGCGCACCAACAATCCCTAACTACTGGCCCTTTCGGCAACACCTGTGAATCAAATGCAATCTCACTCAAAGTAGCTATAGGGGGTTGCAGGACACAGGTGTCTACAACCAGAAGAAATGCAAGTGGATTTAGAACAATAACACATAGTGATATAGTTATCTCTTACCTCCTTTAAGCCTACTGCGCAAGCTTCTATCTCATATCTAACACAATAATGCAATAATAGTATAACAGAAGAAAAAGAACACAACATCAATCACACATAACACAAGATATATGTGGTTCACCCTCTCTCTAGGGATACATCCACAGAACTGTGCTTTATGATATATTAAATGAAAGCATACAGTTCTATCTGCGCACTTAGTTTCATATCTCTCTCTGTCTCTCTCTTTCTCCCCTCCCTGTGCACCTAGCTGCAGGGTTGATCTTCACACCCAGCTGAAGATCTTACAACACAAACTGCTCTCACAATACAATACTTTCTCCCTCAACAACAATCACTCATCATAACATAAAAAACAACCAACCAACCAACCAACCCATCCCAAGTCCTCTTTACCTTTATTTATACATTGCAATAGCTCATCGACACCCTTAGGCTGAAACCTAGGTGTCAAAACCCTAGATGCTAAAACCCTAGATCAACTTGACTTGGATTTTCAAGGCTTCGCCAGCCTGTCCTTCCTTCTTTCCCACGAAGTACTCCAAAGCACTTGTTGACATCTTCTTCCACTTGTTGAGTTGTTCACAATCCATATCTCTTGTTGATCTGTCTTCCTCGATCTCCTCATTCAAAAGCTCGTTCTCTCATACTTCACTCCATCTTTTCTGCTTCTTTGGCACACTTCGATCTGATCTCAGTCACTATGTCTTTCACGCAGTTCATAACTCGCCTTTCTTCTTCCTTGTTCTTCGATTTATTCCTTAATCTATACCCAAGGGCCAACAGGTGGCAACAAAATTTCATTGGTTACAGTTAGTGGCAATGATGATTAGGAGATTGTTGTCCCTAAGAATCGAACTAAAATAATCAGAACACAAACTTTTATGGAGTCAAAACTAAGTGCCATATTTGGGGGGAAATTGAGTAGTGTTTCCAAATCAAGAGGTAAATATATGTCCTTACATCTTATATATTTGTTTGAAGTGAGAACCGAATATTTGATTTGTATCCTTTTGTAGAAAATAGATTCTAAATTTCTACCTTTCATAGTTGCACTAATTTATAATCACATCATCATCTAGATTATGGAGGGAATCTGGTGGAGACATTGTTTTTCAGAAACGTAATGTGTATAATAGCGAATGAAATGACTAAAGACAATTGCATAAACAAAACACAATAATGTTGTAGTGGACATAAATTTTATTCTCTATTGGTTGTGTACAATGGTGGTAGCAATCTCTAAGAAGAGATGCATCCTGCTCCCATTAGCCAAAAGCCTCATGCAAGAGGGTGATGCCCTTATTCATTAACATATACAACATAAAATGAAAGGAAAATAATATGGAAAGACCAAGGACAAAGCGGGTGGAAGGCCAAGAGTTGAGTGCCCCGAGTTTTAGTTGCAACAATTGATTTGTTGGAATTGTTAACTTTTCACTCCAAACTTTGATTGGGATGCAAGATAGCTTATTGGGAAGCTATGGTTGAGCCATATAATGTGGATAGTGATATGGACCCTAAAAAAACAGTTGGGAAAGGATCAAACCATGTGATTTTCAGATTTGACCTGAAACTTCTAAATTCAGGGGCTATTATAAAAAGGCCTTAACTACCACCTAGATCACCATTTTACTTGGCAGCATTGCTAATAAAACATAAATGGGATGAGATGGGCCTTTCTTCACAATTCATGAGAATTTTGGAAGTGACATGTCCCTTTACTCAGGATGATTTTGAGAAAACAATCACAAATGATTTGAGACAGCAAGCAACTACTAATGCAACCATGCAACTTTGATAGTGTACCTTCCTATCTTTGAATCTACACGAGGCACTAGATACTAAATAATGTCTCTACATGCTTACAAAATGGATGCTTGACCAATGTCATTGAGAATTCAATACATTTTAAGGAAAGGTTCCCTATTGAAGATTTGGTGGCTTAGGCTTGTTATTCTTGTGTATGGGATGAAAAAGGTATGTTGGATTAGAACTATTACCCTTGTGTATGGTGTATTAAGTGGTATTTGATTAATCAAATTGAGGATGAAAGCACTGAGGTTGCACTTTGCTGAAAGAAACATTTCCTTTCTTTATTGCATGCTACATTTGGAAGTTGGCAGATGTCAATGCTTTCAATTCAATGTTTTTGATCCAAAGTGTCTTAGAAACCATTTAGCACACATAATGAAGGCCAACTTTTCCACCCTTTTGAAACAATCTATTCCCTATTCATTAGTTTATGATATTTGTAACATCTTGAAATTTATGCACTTAAATATACTGAAACCAGTTTTTAGGAGTATAAATTAGTAATATTGATAGTTACCAAGCCAGGAAGAAAGAGGGAAGGGAGAAAGGAAGAAAGGAATTACGTTAATGCACTGAAATGGGAAAAAAACCATGTTATATGGAATTTACTGATAGTTTAAGTATAAAATAGAAACGATGCTTACATTTGGTTGTTGCATGACTATATTTTGATTTATATACATGCTAGAAATTGCATTTTTATATTTCATAAGTGGTTTACTACACTTTGGCATATCTCTAGACTCTCATACCAGCAGAAGCAGATGCAAAAGTGGATCCCGTGGATCTTTACACACAAGCTGCAAATTTTCGGGTTATGCCAAAACACCTTCTATTATATCATCCATCATATGGCATATGTATTCTATATTATATTAACTAGGCCAACATATGGGACAAGGAAGAGCACTTCTTTACAAAAAATTCACCAAGACTTTAAAGGTTTAATAATTAAGTGAAATATTTGCCAAGATTTTACAAGATTTTATAATTCAGTGAAAGATTCACCAAGTTTTTACAAGATTTTATAATTCATTGAAAGATTCACCAAGATTTTACAAGATTATATAATCGACTAAAAGATTCGCCAAAAATTTATATATAGATATTATATTATTGATAAAATAGCATTCAATTTTTCCTATGTATCATGGGGATTCGCCCAATTTTTATACATATAAATTTAGGGAGGGTTCTTAAAATCACCACTGATACCCATATTAGATCTCATTTTCAAAATATTGATCACACTACCAACCTTCCTAACCTCTTAACTCAACAAAAGTATGGTGATCTTGGAAAGCTTCTCTTAATGCTTTTGAAGCACAAAAACAAAATTCTAAAGAATCACAAGTAATCACTTACCCTCTTAACGTCCGATAGACCAATTAGGTCTTAGTGGACGTTAATCATCATCATCATCATCATATACACACTTGTGCAGCATCAATCAAGAAATCAAATTTATTATAATAAAATGTATTATAAAATATATTAAATAGAGGTTTTTGTTAATATAATTCAATTGTAAATTGAAAATATTTAATCAAATTTATTATAATAAAATGTGTTATACATATTTGGAGGTGATCTTTTAATTAAAATATATTAAATAGAGGTTTTTTTTGTTAATATAAGTGAAGTGTAAATTGTAAATATTTGATAAAAATATTTTAGATAACATAAATTAAAAAAATATTTTGTCAATATAGGGAAAATGTATTAGGAAAAGTTTAATTATTGATAAAAATTTAAATGACATTTTTGAT
>SNQJ01S0014584.1:49824-62493 GCA_010110895.2 Picea sitchensis
AGGGGGCATCTTTTCCCCAGATTAGATCTCCAAATTTCTAAAGTTGAGAAATTAGGGTTTTCTCATAAAACCCTAGGTCAAGGCATCTGGAATTTGAAGGATGACTTGAAGTTGATTCTTGGAGAAAGGAAGTTGCCTTGGCATAGCAGGCTTCATTGAAGAAGAAATTGAAGTGCCAGTTGCAACACCAGTTGCAGTACCAATTGTAGTTCCTCTAAACCAGTGAAGTTTTTGTGAAACGTTGGGCCTATTTTGTTTTTTCCTAGTGTGCCTTACCCTAGCGCATCTCCAGCTACCTTCAGATTGAAAGTTGAAGCACTTTTAGGATTCGTCGTTTCTTTCCACTATTTGATGCTCTTGTCGGAGGTATGTACTTGTATATGTTTAAATTGTATCATTGTATTGAGGGTGTTTGCAGGAGAAAGGAATCTTTTGTCCAAACAACAATTGTAGATCTAGAGAGATCTTAAATCCAACATATTCAGAGGAACAATGCACTCAAGGTTTGATTGTTTTGATATGCCACTAGCTATTATGGAATTATTGTGATCTTATGGACATCTAGGTTTAATTTTGATCTATTGAAGTTATGATTATTTCTAGTCAAAGTTAAAGTTATAAGCTGGCCTTCGTCAAAGTTTAGATTGATTGAGGTTGAGATTTTACAATTTATTTACATTATATTCTCTAATTAATATTTCTATCAAGAAAGCATATTGTCTTAGTAGATGGGATGGGTTGGAGAGAATACTTGTCATATTGAATGAAGGAACTCGGAAGAAAAGAAACAACACTCATTCTTTGAGATAAGACTCCAAGTTCCAAGTTTGATTGATTAAATTGATAAGTTTCCAACTTGCACATATCAAGTTTGATAATTGTTACATTACACTATACTTGTGACAACAATCCTTGAAAGGTTATATTACTTCTAGATACAATGAATACTTGGTAGCATAAGAGTACTATTGATATAAATGCTTATTGTACTTGTTTGCAAGATGAACTAACATCTCATCTAGGAGATATTTCTTGTTTTGCTTCCAGACAGGTCACCTTGGTAACGTTATACCATGAAGTTGTCTTTTATTTTGGTTAACATAGATATGTTCTTATGAAAATGCTATTATACTTTTTTTTCTTATTGCTCTTGTCTCGGGTAGGTTATCTTGTAATTTCCATGGAGGTTACCATGGATATATTGTTGTTCTTGTTTCTTGTTTCAAGTAGGATACCATGGAGGAATGATTAGTCACAACACTGGAAGAGTGTTATTTCTATTTCTTATTATTGTATTTTAATTTTGGCTCTTGTTATAGGTAGGTCACAAGTGATAGCTCTAAAGGATCTATTCTGACGATTGTTCTCGTTCTTGTTTTTATCATTATTATAAGAGTATTATTCTTGTCTATTGTTTTCCCTTGTTGTTGGTCTTGTTCCAGGCAAGTCACAAGTGATAACTCTGGGGGGAGCCATAGTGATGGTTGCAGGAGGAAACATATTAGATGGTCTCTAGTTTGATACATGGAGTAGACTATATAGATAAGAGGTTGTAAACACAACTGTATACATCCATGTACCAAAGAAAAAGAGGACGAAGTTAAAACCTTCTGGCAAGAAGGGTACTTTTGTGAGATACAGATCATCAGGAAGATTTAATAGAGCTAGAAGGACCTACCCAGAATCGTTGCAGTAACCAAGAAGACTCCAGTGTGGTTATGTGACACTTTGCAGGATGCAAAGATATATAGCATTTATGATCCATATAATAAGGAGAAGATGGCTCCACCAGTGGTGAGGCAAGTGGCCACCAAGTACCAGCTCAGAAGGAGATAGAGTTCAGAGGGATTCAACCCTTATGATCTAATAGGGAGGAGCAACCTCCCCAGAACCATTCATAGGAGACTTCAGAGAAAATCATCACACAAAGGGAGCATATGGCTTCAAATATTATATAGACTTAGAGGGAGTTAAGATTCAAAGGGAGCATGGAGACTCACAGTGAGCCTAATCTCAGAGAAATTATGTAGCTTAGAGACTTTCATATAGAAATTATTCCTCTTCATATTCATATGGGAGAGAGAGACGTCTTCTAGGACTGACAGATAGGTGTCATGAGTTAAGGATACTAGATCGAAGCTTCAAAGGCTTCGAGGAGATATGAGACCTCCTGGGAAGATTCCCTTGTTTCAGTATACTTTGCTACAACGACAGAGGAGGAAGCCAGTCAAAAGGACTAGGATATGGATCTTTTCCTTGGTTCTAAGACTAGAAGGGAAGTTGGTGGTGACTTCCAAGTTGATCTAAAAGATCAAGCATGTTGTAAATAACAGTATATAGATGTACAAAGATAAATTTGTCGCCAGAATATTCTCCCAGCAAAAGCGAGAAGATTATTATGAAACACTTCCTACTGTAATCAGAAGAAGTGTACAATACAACAGTCACAAGATACATGAGAAGGAGTCTCATGTCTACATGTTGAATAAGGCTTTGTACGGGCCTAATCAGGCACCCATGCATGATAATCCAAATAAGACAGTTTTCAGATGAGCTTGTGCATTACCAAGAGTAAATAAGACTCCAACCTTTACTACAAGGTTAAGGATGGTGGACCAGTGATATTATTGTTATATGTGGATGACCTATTTCTAACAGGAGACGAGAATATCATCATTGAAAGTAAGAGGAAGTTTGATGCAGAATTTGAGATGAAAGACTTGGGTATGATGCATTACTTTTTGGGTCTAGAGGTGTGTATAAACCAGATGAGATTTTCTTGTTCCAAGGAAAATATGCAGTAGAAATCCTGAAGAGATTTGGTATGATGGATTATAAATCCATGCCCATACAAATGGTGACGAACCTGAAGTTATTGAGTGATACTTCTTTAGAGATAGTGGATGTCACCATGTACACACATATGATTGGTTCATTGATGCATTTGACGAACACTAGACCAGATATATGTTTTGCGATGAACACTTTGAGTCAGTATATGGTTGAACCAAGACATGTTCACTTGGTTTCGGTAAAGCATGTGTTGAGGTACATGAAAGGTACAGTTGACTATGGACTTACATATGTTTCAGATCGTGAGATAATCCTGCAAGGCTATACTGATTCAGATTGGGTCAGTACTGTCATAGACCAGAAGAGTACATTTGGATGTTGTTTCAATTTGAGATCAACTATGATCTCATGGTTTAGCAGGAAGTAGACTATTGTGGCACTCAGTACGAAGGAGGCAGAGTATATAGCATCATGTTCAGCTAGCAGAGAAGCAGTGTGGCTTTGGAAGTTGCTTGCAAGATTGTTTGATCTCATGTTAGAGGTGACTTGTATCTCATGTGACAACCGGAGTTGTGTAGAGTTGTCCGAGAACCCAGTGTTTCATGACAAGTCCAAGCATATCAAGATCATGTACCATTATATCAGAGATATGGTGCATAAGGGGGCAGTGAAACTCCAGTATGTTGCTACAAATGAGCAGATAGCAAACATGTTGACCAAGCCTCTATTGAGAGTGAAGTTTGTCTACTTCATAGACAAGCTTGGTGTGGTCCAGAAGGAATTCCCTAGTAAGAATGAGTGATGAGTTATAGATGTGACTTGAGATAGCATCATGGTATAGTGTGGATAGCAGTTTGTCATGCCCGGGCATTGACTGTGGCACCAATTGGGATGATGTGTGTGCAGATCCTTTGGGGAGAGTGTGTTTTCCTAGCTGAGGAGGCCCAACCGATTTGTGTGGTTGGACGCTTCACGCAGATCCTTCGGGGAGGGAGTGCCTATGAGATGGCTAGAGGGCCAAACTAGTGTGTTGGACGTCTGCTACTCCAGTGAAATAGTATGGTACGCAGGTCTGCTACTCCAGTGAAATAGTTTGGTACGCAGGTACTCGAGTGACATAGTCTGGTATGCATAGCTACTCCAGTGAAATAGTCTAGTATGCTGAGATATGTGTACTCTAGTGAAATGGTCTAATATGCATAGCTACTCCAGTGAAATGGTCTAGTACACTGAGATATTGCTACTCTAATGAACTAGTCTGGTACAGATAGCTACTCCAGTGAAATAGTCGGGTACGCTGAGATATTGCTACTCCAGTGAAATAGTCTGGTACACATAG
Source organism: Picea sitchensis (assembly GCA_010110895.2). Classification (NCBI taxonomy): domain Eukaryota; kingdom Viridiplantae; phylum Streptophyta; class Pinopsida; order Pinales; family Pinaceae; genus Picea; species Picea sitchensis. The sequence continues at coordinate 53,957 of SNQJ01S0014584.1, forward strand.
CTACTCCAATGAAATAGTCCGGTACACATAGCTACTCCAATGAAATAGTATGGTACGTTGAGATATTGCTACTCCAATGAAATAGTTTGGTACACATGTTATTGGTTTTGTATAAACTAGATGTTGGATTCTGTGTGAGCTAGCGAGTTACTAGTTCTATATGAACTAGATGCCATATTTTGTGTGATTTGGCGAGTTATTAGTTATGTATGAACTAGATGTCATATTTTGTGTGAGATGGTGAGTTACTAGTTGTGTATGAACTAGATGCCATATTCTGTGTGAGTTGGTGAGTTACTAGTTCTATATGAACTAGATGCCAAATTCTATGTGAGTTGGCGATCTGAAGCCCCGTGCTGAAATAAATCTCGGAAGGATGATGAGACCATAGATGCATCACTGTGACATGACCATTAGACAGTTTGTGTGTGTGACTATATTGGAGACACGTATTATGCATAGAGTGGTGTTACTTTATTTGTTTGATCATGAGATGGTCGTTTTAGCCATGCTACTTGTGATGTTTGATCATGAGATGGTCGTTTTAGCCATGCTACTTGTGACATCATCTGCTTGATCATGAGATAGCATGTGTGGCTATTGTGATGTTACCTATAGACCGGTATGTAAGACCATGTGAGTCTTTCCCATGCCATGTGAGATGGATGGATGTGTTTGAGACCATTACATGAAGAACATCTTAGTTAATACCTCCCTAGCTAAGATGGACTGTTGATGTTTTGGTAGCTATGAGAGGTATTAACCTCCAAGTGTAACCTTTGTACTTAGAATAGAATATTCCAGAAGTAAGAGAACCCTTAAACATATGTGTGAAAACCCTAGAAGAGAATCCAGCCCAAAGAAAATAATAATAAAATATTAAAAGGCACGAGAAAGTGAGGTCGGCCCCACATGAAAAGACACCTTGGAAGACTAGTATAAATAGAGGTTAGGAGCTCCTCATTTGTACACACTCTCACTCAACAAAAGGAGGGTGCAATTTTGAGGAGCAACAATTGCAGTTGCAGTAGAAGCGGGCATAGGCTTGGAGAGGGTGGTGCAGCAGTTGGCGTGATTTAATATCAATCTTTCTGGTATCTCTCTTGTGTGCTTCTCTTGGTAAAGGTATGCTTCTATTAGTAGAGGTGCGTTCTCTTGGTATTGTGTTGCTTCTGCAGCAATAGTGTTTTTGGTTAGGATTTATCTGTTGGTTCTAGTGTGGTCTTGCCGGAATCATTCTATCTAAGAAAAGGTTAGTGTGCTCGGGGGTGGCATAGTGAATGCCTATGGTTGGGAGACAATGATGTGACATTCTCTATGGTTAAACGAGCATACCAAAATTTTAACACAGAGGATCAGTGAGCTATAAAATAATTAAATTAGTTAACATAAATTTATTTTTTTATGAGTTTTCCAAGGGAATCAGTTAGTTATAAAATAATTAAATCAATTAACAGAAGTTTCATTTTTATGATTTTCCACACCGTAATGTCCCTTGGTTGGGTCGGGGACATTACATTATGGTATCATGGCATCTGGTTCAAACACCATGCTTGTATGGGCTCGAACCCGTGTGAATTTGAGAAAAAATTGTTGTTGCAGACTTGTCTATGATGAATTTGGAGAAAAATAGAGAGAAATTTGAGTGAAATCCCCAATTTCATGAATAATATCCAAGTTTGAATGACTCTGGATGGTTTAACAAGGTTAATGGAGTAGAGCGGTAAAGTTGCATAGCCAAATTCGACTTAGAATGGTTGAAATTCGAGTCTTAATTGTCGCCTATAGAGTTGCACGCAATTTGGCGAATCGACAGTTGAGATCGTGTTTGATCTCGAGATCGACGATCGATAATCTCTATGGTAAATTTAAAAATCCATAAGGTATCATCCATTTGAAAGGTTGATGAAATCAATGGCCAAGATTCATTTCGGGTTTTTTTTAAAGGGATCATATCAACGATCCAGATTAATTAGACAAATGTCGAAAAAAAAAATTAAGTGTTGAAGTTCACCAAGAGAGATTGTCGACGGGTGATGGTCAGGTGGACCAAAATGGTGAAGAGTTTGGTTCAACCAAAGGACATATCTGACCTTCGATGGTCCACGGTGGATGTCATTCAAATCTCATGAATCATTTTCAATCACCAACGGAAGTCACCGATGGTCGATGGGCTAGTGGTCGAGCGTCAGTTGATTCAATGAAGTGTTTCGAATCAAGAAACAAAAGTCATCGATCAACGGGCATCGACCGATTCGGCGAGGTGTTCAGGTCATCCAAGAGAATCGGTCGATGGACAATGGGTTGAAGGAGGGTGATGACGTGTCNTGATGAAATCAATGGCCAAGATTCATTTCGGGTTTTTTTTAAAGGGATCATATCAACGATCCAGATTAATTAGACAAATGTCGAAAAAAAAAATTAAGTGTTGAAGTTCACCAAGAGAGATTGTCGACGGGTGATGGTCAGGTCGACCAAAATGGTGAAGAGTTTGGTTCAACCAAAGGACATATCTGACCTTCGATGGTCCACGGTCGATGTCATTCAAATCTCATGAATCATTTTCAATCACCAACGGAAGTCATCGATGGTCGATGGGCTAGTGGTCAAGCGTCAGTTGATTCAATGAAGTGTTTCGAATCAAGAAACAAAAGTCATCGATCAACGGGCATCGACCGATTCGGCGAGGTGTTCAGGTCATCCAAGAGAATCGGTCGATGGACAATGGGTTGAAGGAGGGTGATGACGTGTCATGCCATGTCACCCAAGTTGACACTTCAGGATGACGTGTCATGCCACGTCAACAATTGCCACATAAGCCAACAGAAGCAATTGATGGCCTATGGTCAGGTCGATCAATTTGGGGGAAGTGTTTTCGACAATCGTCGGGGATAGTCAATCACCAAAATTCCAATCGTCAGGCAATGGCTGAATCAACGAGGAGTTTCATTCGCCAGCGAATATCTCCGATGAATGATGGTCGAATCAGTCGATTTAGAGTTTTGTACAAATTATTGTCACAGAAATGGGTCGATAGCTGACGGTCGCGTCGGAAGATCAGGGAAAGTGTGGTGCACATCCAAGGAAGAACTTTGGTATTTGATGGTAGATGTACCGCGGATCAACAGCTCATATTCCACATGATTTCAGATCAATGGTTCAGATTTAAAGGGTTGTTACAGTAGTAAAACTATTAGTTTTATTCGAATTTTTGTGGTTTTTGAAGGTCATTAACTTGCAGAGAATTTTCAAGGCCCTAAACGTCATTTTTAGCTAATAAAAATCCACAAAAGAATTCATCTCAAATAAAAGAACTCGGGAAGAGCCACCCAATGAGCTAAACGGTTCACAAAATAGAGCTTGTATGAGAAAGTTACAACCACAACAGTAAGGGTAAAATCTTGGCACCAAATTTATTTCCAGAGGGCATATCTCCATGCTCAGAAGTCTGTTTGGAGCACAAGAGCAGTCGATGGAAATATTATGACCCATAAAATCCAGTAGTGAAATTAGATTTTGGTCATGGGTACCTGAAAATGTGCAGGAAGAGAAATAAGACACCTATAGCATGCGGGGATAAATTGGGTAAAACAACCAAAACTTCTCCAAACCATAATTTTCAACTCAGAGCTCGGATTTGAGAAAATGAATAGTCGTTGGAAAGGTATTGAGGAGGAGAAGACACATGTCAACCCAGAAATTTGATTTGGACAATAAAATATTCCATAAATTAATAAATAGATTAATGTAGCAGTAAAATAGTTAAAATTGGGAGCGTGTAAATGTTGTAACTTTCCACCCAAAACTCATATTGAGAAATGAGTACATTCATTGGAAAGTTGTTTTAGAGAGGAATGCATATAAGGAATAATAATTTTAATTGTTTTCATTATGTACTCCATAAATTGATAAATAAATAGCTTGTATTCTAAAGGATGAAATGTTTTAAGCTATGCATGTTCCTAACAATAATTATTGCATGCACGTTTCTTGTAGAACTAGAGGTATAGGAAATAAACTTTGGTTCTTATATGAGGAATGGAGTTATGAAAGATGCATAGGGATATTACAGCCATGAAGAAGAGGTCATGGGTCTACATGTCAGCATGGGGAATGTTGAGATAGAGTTAAATGGAAGAWGAGATAGGCAGGAGCATGTCACTATGAGAAGCCTGGATAGAGAAGTGTAGAGTTATAGAGATGATAATGAAAGGATTATGAAGGATCATGAAGAGATACTTCAGAGATTAAATGYGTTGCATAAGAAATTCAACAAGGACTCTGGTACTAATCAAGCAGCTAGTGCTAGACAAGTGTCAACATCTAGATCCCACAGAAAAATGGATGATCATGGAAATGATAGGCAATCAAGAAGCATCAGCAGGTGCCATCATTCTCCAAGGAAATACACCAAAAGAACTCGTGCAATTTTAGGGCTAGGGAGCAGCCCAAGCAAGTCTCCTGTTAGGAGGAAAAGGAGAAGGCTCAAGGAAGACATCTTGCAAGGTGAGATCAGGAACATTAAGCCACCAACTTTCAATGKTGAGCATAGGAAGGGAGAAGAGGYTGAGGCCTGGCTGTTGGAAATGAATAAATATTTCCAGYTGCATGATTACCCCTCACGGGTAGAARCTAGAATTTCCACCTACTACTTCAAGGAAAGGCAACCATGTGGTGGGATCAACTTAAGAAAGTTAAGAACCTTGACAATAAGAGAGTCTCATGGAGGAAGTTCAAAGGATAGTTCCAAGAGAAATATTTGTCTAAGCATTACTACGAAAGAAAGAAATTTGAACTCAAGTTGGGAACCATGATAATGGAGGAATATGAGAAGTAGTTCTTTAAATTGTTGAAGTATTTTGACTTCATCAAGGATGGGAAGGTCAAAATGAAAAGGTTTCTAAGTGGGTTACCCTCCTTCCAGAGTGACAAGATTCAATATGATAACCCCAAAACTTTGGAGGAAGCCATAAGGAGAGAATGGCATCTTTATGAGCAAAGCAGAGGAAGTCCATTTTTCCAAAAGGATTGGAATGACAAGATGAAAGGGGAAAAGGAGAAAAGGTAGAAAGGTTTTAAGCCACTCTTTTCCAATAAAAATGCCCAAGCAAATCATCCAGGTCAAGTAGCCCAAAATGAGCACAAGATTGTAGATTCATTTGGAAAGAGGCCAAGGAAGCAACATGTTCAATTTTGGGGTTGTGAGGGAAATCACTTATATAGGGACTGCCCTCACAAAGGGGAAATAATGAGGATTGTCCACAACATTCAAGAGGTTGAAATAGTGGAAGATATGAAAGGAAAAATGTCAAGGATTAAGCAGCCTTGGACAACAAGCAAGTTGAATATCAATCTACCATGATCGAAGTAGAAGGTAAGATTCATAACCAGCCCATAACAATTTTGATTGATTATGGAGCTAGCCATAGTTACATAAATGTTAACATTGTTGAAAGATTTAACTTGCAAAGGAGTAAGTATAAGAAATATTGGTTAGATAAATTAGCCATGAGGGCTAAGAGGAAAATCAATGAGTTGGTTAAACATTGTCTAATAAACATGAATGGACACAACACAATGGTAGATGTAAACATCATACCATTGAATTCATATGGTTGTCTAATTGGCATGGATTGGTTGGAAAAACACCATGTTGTCCTAGACTATTATAACAAGACAAACACATGTCTTGATTAGGAAGGGCAGCAATGAAAGATTCAAGGCATTCCAAGTGTTGTAGTTGTTTGGGAGATTTCATCTATGCAATTGAAGAAGAGTCTTAGGAAGGGATGTCAGATTTTTGCAGCCCATATGGAAGAGGCAGCCAGAGAAAAAGTGGCAATCATTGAAGACCATCCGGTCTTGAGGGATTTTGAAGATGTTCTTTGAGAAATTCATGCATTGCCACCAAAGAGATGCATTGATTTCTCTATAGATTTGGTGCTAGGAGTTGCCCCAGTGTCCAAGACACCTTACAGAATGGGCACACCAGAATCGAAAGAGTTGCATATGAAACTTGAAGATATTTTAAAGAAGAGGTATATCCACCCAAGTGTGTCACCATGGGGAGCCCCAGTTATTTTTGTAAAGAATAAACATGGAACCTTGAGGCTATGTATTGATTTCAGACAGCTTAATAAGGTCACCATAAAGAACAAATATCCTTTACCAATAATTGATGATTTGTTTGATCGGCTGAAAGGTGCAAGAATCTTTACGAAGATTGACTTGAGATAAGGTTATCGTCAAGTAAGGATAAAGGAAGAAGACATCAGCAAAACAACATTCAGGACAAGATATCGGTATTATAAATTCAGATTAATGCCATTTGGACTATCAAATTCCCCAACGGTCTTTATGTGCCTGCTAAATGGAGTGTTCATGGAGTACTTGGAAAAGTTTGCAATTGTGTTCCTAGATGATATAGTCATCTACTCTAAGTTAGAAGAGGAACATGAGCAACATTTAAGAATGGTGTTGAAGTTTTAAGAGAGCATAAATTGTATGTTAAGCTAAGTAAGTGCATCTTTTATTAAAAGAATATTCACTACTTGGGGCATATAATTTCAGCAGATGAGATAGTAGTGGATCCTAAGAAGATATAGGCCATTAGAGGATGGTGAGTGTCAAAGAATGTCATAGAGGTTAGATTGTTCATGGGTCTTGTTGGTTATTACCAGAAATTCATAAAAGGATTCTCAAATATTGCAAGTCCAATCACTTCTGTGCAAAACAATGGAGTAAAGTTTGAATGGACTTCCAAGTGTGAAGAAATCTTTCAACAGTTGAATTAAATACTGACAAGTGCACCAATATTGAAGATTTCAAATTTGGATGAAGATTGTGTTGTGTGCATCGATGCATGCAAGGAAGTGCTTGGTGGAGTTCTTAGTCAAAAAGATCATGTTGTATACTATAAGTCCAGAAAATTAAAAGAGCATGAAAGAAATTGTGCTACCCATGATATAGAGTTAGCAGTGATTGTACAAGCATTAAAGATGTGGAGACATTACCTCACAGGGAAGAAATTCAAGCTAAGGACAAACCACTGTGGTTTGAAGCATTTCTTTGGACAACCAACACTAAATGCCAAGCAAACTAGATGGTTGGAAATTCTAAGTGAATATTACTTCGAAATTAAGCATATAAAGGGAAATGAAAATCAAGTGGTTGATGCACTCAACAAGAGAGCTCATGAAGTGCATATTGCAACCATCAGCAGATACATGACAGATCTGAAAGACAAAATTGTTGCAGCAACAACTTCATATCAACATTATCTAAAAATAAAAGAGATATTACAGCAAGGTAATTTTCAGCATAAATTTAATTCTTATGAACTGAAAGAAGATGGAATTCTCATGTACAAGGGAAACATATATGTGTCGAATTCCAGTAAGGTGAAAAATGCAGTTCTGAAGGAAATGCATAATGTATCGTATGTCAGGCACCCAGGACATCATAAGACAATAGAATTTGTAAGAAGCCAATATTTCTGCCCGGGAATGAAAAAGGAAGTGGCTAATTACATAGCCAGATGCCTAGAATGCCAAAAAGTGAAGGCAAAACATAGACACCTAACATGTTTGTTACAACCATTTCTCATTCTAGACTGGAAATGGGAAGTTGTCATAGTTGATTTTATTACAAAGCTACCCAAAACAATAAAGCAACATGATTCCATCATGGTGGTGATGGATAAATTAACTAAGGAAACACATTTTATTCCAGTAAATACTACACACAAGGCAGCAAATATTGCAAAAATATATATGATGAAGTTGTTAGGCTACATGGAGTACCTAAGGCGATAGTTTCTGACAGAGATCCAAAGTTCACTTCCAATTTTTGGAAGGGTTTGTTCAAATGCTTTGGGACAAAATTAAATCTCGATACAATGTATCATCTAGAGTCAGATGGGAAAACATAGAGAACTAACATGATAATTGAGGATATGCTTAGAATGTATGTGATGGATCAGCCAGCAAAGTGGGAAGATTATATTCATTTAGTGGAATGCATACAATAGTGGGTATCAGGCCGAATTGAAAATGAGTCTGTTTGAAGCCTTGTATGGAAGAAAATGTAACACTCTGGTGAGTTGGGATAATATAGCAGATAGAGCGGTTGTTGGGCTAGATTTGTTGAAGGAAATGGAAGATCAAATGGAAAGATAAAGAAAAATGTAAAGGCTGCCTAGGATAGGAAGAAAATCTATACAGACATGAATAGATTGTTTAGAGATTTCAAAGTGGGCAAACATGTTTTTTTAAAAGTCAAGGTAAAGAGAAGTTCGTTGAGATTAGGAAATTGCCTAAAGCCGGTAGCAAGATATTGTTGACCTTTTGAAATCTTAGAAAATATAGGGCCAGTTGCATACATGCTAGCATTACTTGCATCCATGAGAGTGCATAATGTATTTCACATAACATTATTAAAGAAATATGTTCCTGACCCTAACCACATAACTGATTGGAATGTGATCCAGGTGGAGCACGAAGGGGATTTTCGGGTGGAACTAGTATGCATCCTGGACC